>JAPDVU010000165.1:0-25297 GCA_026230045.1 Corynorhinus townsendii | reverse complement strand
CCCCTTGAGTGTGGCTCTTCCACAAAATACCGTGGCCTGGGCAAGTCTATTTTGAAGAAGTGGCATTAGAAGAAGTTTACGTTTAAAAAATTTGGCTCTCCAAAGAAATCTCAATCGTTGTCCTGTTGATATTTGGCTCTGTTGACTAATGAGTTTGAGCGTTGGCCTGTGGACTGGAGGGTCCCAGGTTTGACACTGACGTTTCTCTCTCTCTCTCTCCCTCCCTCTCTGAAATCAATAAAAAATATACATATTTGCAAAAAAGGAAACACTCCTGGGCACAGAACACAGTGTGGCGATTGCCGGAGGGAAAGGGGAAGGTGGGAGAAGGCAGAAGGGGGGACGGTGGGGGATACATGGAGATGGAAGGAGACTCGACTTGGGGTGGTGAACACACTCTACAATCTGCAGAGGATGTGCTGTAGATCTGTACCCCTGACACCTGAACGGTTTTATTAATCAACGTCACGCCGTACACTCAATAAAAGAAGAAAAAACAAACAAAAAGAAAGCACCATGGAGACCAGACTGGAGAATTCTGGCAGATGACGTCATCTAAGCCACATGAGCAAAAGCAAACCTGGCTCTTTTCACCTTTCATGCCCGTGACCAGGAGCTGTTCCTCCTGAATGCCTCCAGCAAGGCCACAGGAGCTTCAGGCCTCTTCCCGAGGAGGGCCGGGGGCGGGGGGGGGGGGGTCATCGCCTTCCCAAAGGCCCTGCTCCCTGGAAACCCTGCCAGAAAAGGCAAGGATTGTGAAGGGTGAACAGTTTCCTCGTTCTCACTCCAGGAGCCCGAGGAACGTCTGTGCCTCCAAGCCTCGCCTCGGGGTTGGATTTGGAAGCTCCGTTTGGGAAATGTTCCCTTGGGCCCCATAGACAGGGACTGAAGGCTCTTACTAACCTGGTGGTTTAAATTGGCCTGTTTGGGATTTTTTTTTTTTTTTTTTGAGAGGCCCAATGGCCAGAAATCCCAGGCCTGTTAAGCTAGAAACTTGAGAAGTTGGACTCAGACAACACTGTGGGGTTTGTGTATGTGTGTGTGTGTGTTTGTCACAATTGACATCCAATGTTACAGTAGTTTCCGGTGTGAAGCATGGTGAGTAGACATTTATATAACTTACAGAGTCATCCCTGAGTCGGTCTACTACCCACCATCCACCGTTGTTGCAATATCATGGACTGTGTTCCCTGTGCTGTCCTTCACAGCCCGTGACTATTTTGTAACCACTGGTTTGTGCTTCTTTTTTTATTATTATTTTTTAATATATACATTTATTGATTTTTTTACAGAGAGGAAGGGAGAGGAACAGAGAGTTAGAAATATCGATCAACTGCCTCCTGCACACTCCCGACTGGGCATGTGCCCACAACCCAGGTACATGCCCTTGACTGGAATCAAATCTGGGACCTTTCAGTCCTCAGGCTGACGCTCTATCCACTGAGTCACACTGGTTAGGGCCGGTTTGCGCTTCCTAATCCCTTTACCTTTTTGCCCAGCTCCCTGAACCCCTCCCCTCTGGCAACTGCCAGTCTGTCCTCTGTGTCTCTGAGTCTGTTTCTGTTGTGTGAGAATTCCCCCAGAAAACTTCAAGGAGCAGCCAACCTCAAGGGCCAGTGTCTTTGAGCCGGGAGTGAGCACCCCTGGAGATACGGGACGCCGAACCCGACCATTGAGAACGTTCCATCTCTCTCGAACTGTTCCCACACCAAAGAGGAGGGTGGTGGCCAGCTAAGGCCACAAAGATGAGTTTCTGGTTAAGAGAAACAGCACACCCCCTCCCCCCCCCCCCAAAAAAAAAGGAAGGAAGAAAGGAAAGAAGAAAGAGAAGAGGGAGGGGGGGAGAGGGAGAGGGAGAGAAAGGGAGGGGGAGAGAAAGGGAGGGGGAGAGAAAGGGAGGGGGAGAGAAGGGGGGAGAAAGAGAGAGGGGGAGAAAGAGAAAGAGGGAGAGAAAGAGAAAGAGACAGAGAGACAGAGTGAGGAAGAAAACTGGAGAACTTGAACAATATTAGGGAAAGGGCTTGTAAAATCCAAAGAAGCCAGTTGGCAAGAAAGGGAACTCACCAACCAGTTCCTCAGCCATGCAAGCCCGGAGGAAGAAGCGAAAAGCTGCACACACTCAACGCTTCCCTTTCCTTTTTTATTGGCTGAGGCGGGTTCTGGATGACCCGGTTCACCGGGGAAGGGAACCATTGCTTCACCTGGGCTTAGGGCTCACCTGTCTTTCTCCAGCTTCTTCCTTCCCCTTCCTCTCCTTCCTTCCCCTTCCTCTCCTTCCTCTCCTTCTTCTCCTTCCTCTCCATCCTCTCCTTCCTTCCCCTTCTTCTCCTTCCTCTCCTTCCTTCCCCTTCTTCTCCTTCCTCTCCTTCCTTCCCCTTCTTCTCCTTCCTCTCCTTCCTTCCCCTTCTTCTCCTTCCTCTCCTTCCTTCCCCTTCTTCTCCTTCCTCTCCTTCCTTCCCCTTCTTCTCCTTCCTCTCCTTCCTTCCCCTTCTTCTCCTTCCTCTCCTTCCTTCCCCTTCTTCTCCTTCCTCTCCTTCCTTCTCCTTCTTCTCTTTCTTCTCCTTCCTCTCCTTCCTTCCCCTTCTTCTCCTTCCTCTCCTTCCTTCCCCTTCTTCTCCTTCCTCTCCTTCCTTCCCCTTCTTCTCCTTCCTCTCCTTCCTTCCCCTTCTTCTCCTTCTTCTCCTTCCTCTCCTTCCTTCTCCTTCTTCTCCTTCCTTCTCCTTCCTCTCCTTCCTTCCCCTTCCTTCTCTTTCCTTTCCTTCCTCTCCTTCCTTCTTGGGCTCCGCTGACGCCATGGTGGTCCACACCCAAGTGGACATGTCGGAGGTTTGGGGGCATCTGGCTGAGAACCCTCCAACCCTTGATTTGGGCTGTGCCAGAGGGAAAGAACTTCAGGTAACCATTCAGACCACCAACCACATAAGAGGAAAACTGGTTGGGCTGCATCGGGATCTGATGAGGAGCCTGTCAATGGGGGGCTGAGGTAAGGATAGGAAGGAATGTGGTCAGAAGGTACAGGCCTCACCCAGGTGATAGGTATCATGGAGGCACTCCTCAGCCCCAAACCCACTCACCTGGGGCCTTTAAAGATGGCTGGCCTGCCCGGCTAAGGAGCTCAGTTGGTCGGAGTATCATCCCCACACGCCAAGGCTGCAGGTTCCATCCCTGGTCAGGGCACATACAAGAATCAACCAATGGATGCATCGAGGGGAGTAGCAAATCGATGTTTCTGTCTCTCTCTCTTCTGCTCTCTCTCCCTCAAAAAAAAGAAAATAAATAAAATCAATGAAACATCCTTGGGTGAGCATTTAAAAACATAGAAAAAAACACACCATAAAAACTCATAATTAATGAAAAATTAGGAAAGGCCCAGCTTGTGTGGCTCAGTGGTTGAGCATTAATCCATGAACCAAGAGGTCATGGTTTGATTCCCGGTCAGGGCACATGCCTAGGTTGTGGGCTCAATCCCCAACATGGGGCGTGCAGGAGGCAGCCAATCGATGATTCTCTCTCATCATTGATATTTCTGTCTCTCTCCCTCTCCCTTCCTCTCTGAAATCCATGAAAAAAAACCATATCATTTTAAATGCTGAAAGAATACCCTTGAAGATAAGATACAAGACAGTCATGCCCTCTGTCACCAGTCCTACTTCAAAGGAATTCTCAAAGTATAGGCAGTTCAGGGGATGAGACAATGGATCTGAAAGAAAGAAGCAGAATGGATAAACTGAGACATATTCATACATTTATACCCTGGAAGGCAGGAAAAATAGTAAGTGGTTGCACACACAAATTTAACTCCAGTACATCTCAAGAACATAAGAGTAAACAAAAAAAAAAACAAAATAAAAAAGGTCTGAGAAGGATCTTTTCATTATAAGATTCAAACCAGGGAAAACTAAATACATCTCTTAGGGCAGTGGTCGGCAAACTGCGGCTCGTGAGGCACACGCGGCTCTTTGGCCCCTTGAGTTTTTAGCAAAGGCCAGCTTAGGAGTACCCTAATTAACTTAATAACAATGTACCTACCTATATAGTTTAAGTTCAAAAAATGTGGCCCTCCAAATAAATTTCAATCGTGGTACTGTTGATATTTGGCTCTGTTGACTAATGAGTTTGCCAACCACTGCGCATTAAGGGAACATTTATTAATGTAAGACTCACTTCATTCGGCAAATATGGAGTATGGCGAGGGTGTGCAGCTCGGGCCGGATAGGCAGAGCCCACCAAGGACCTAATAATGTCTATTTCTCCTTAAAATTAAACGTTTTGGTTAATATGACTATATAGATTTCAGGTGTACAGTCTATGACACATGGTCTGCATTTTGCATTGTGTGCTCACCACCCCAAGTCTAGTCTCCTTCCATCACCACACATTTGACATGCGCCCTACAATGCCTATTTCTTAACCTAGGTTCTGGACCAGAGATCTTGCTGTTCTGACCATGGCCATTCCCTAAGTTTTCCACTACGTTGTCTGCATTTCTGTATATGAACTATTTCACAACCTCGCCCCACCCCGTAACTAACAGTCCCTAGCTCACAGGATTCTTGTAAAGAAGGAGCAAAGTTATAGTGAGATGAGGCTAGTTCACAGCACATTGAAGTTCTCAGAGCACACCAGAGGTGACTGCGGTGAATACAGGGAAGGTCAGGGCAGAGTGTAATCCACACCTGAAGGCCCTGACTGGGTAGCTCAGTTGGTTAGAGAGCCGTCCAGATACATCAAGGTTGAGGGTTCGATCCCCGGTCAGGACAGACATAAGAATCAACTAATAAATGCATCCATAAGTGGAACAACCAATCATGTTTCTTCTTTTTTTAAAATTTCTTTATTGATTAAGGTAAAACATATGTGTCCTTATTTCCCCATTACCCCCCATCTCCCATTCATGCCCCCACCCCCCTGTTGTCTGTGTCCATTGGTTAAGCTTACATGCATGCATATAAGTCCTTTGGTTGATCTCTCCCCCTTACCGCCACCCTCCCCTACCTTCCCTCTGAGGTTTGACGTTCTGACTGATGTTTCTCTGTCTCTGGATCTATTTTTGTTCATCACTTTATGTTGTTCATTATATTCCACAAATGAGTGAGATCAGGTGATACTTATCTTTCTCCAACTGACGTATTTCGCTTAGCATAATGCTCTCCAGTTCCATCCATGCTGTTGCAAATGGTACAATTTCCTTCTTTTTTTCAGCAGTGTAGTATTCCATTGTGTAGATGTACCACAGTTTTTGAACCCACTCATCTGCTGATAGGCACTTAGGCTGTTTTCAAATCTTAGCTATGGTGAATTGTGCTGCTATGAACATAGGGGTGCATATATCCTTTCTGATTCGTGTTTCTAGTTTCTTGGGATATATTCCTAGAAGTGGGATCACTGGGTCAAATGGGAGTTCCATTTTTAGCTTTTTGACAATCATGTTTCTCTCTCTTTCTCTCTTTCTCTCTCTCTCAGTAACAAACAATGAATTTTTAAAAAGTTAAAGAAAGAAAACCACACCTGAAACATGTGAAACACATGAGGTGAGTCCTGCTGTACAAACTCAGAGCTACATTAGCCAAGAATCACTGGGTGCCTTTCTTGTGTGACAGAAGAATGGTCCTGACACAATATCATTCCTCATGGAGCTTCAGAGGTGGGAAGGAGCTGATAAGTTAGATGAACTGCATAATCATTTAGATTAAGAAGAGAGTCACGCCTGTTGCCTAAATTAGCTGGTTTGGAGAGACCAAAAGGAACTTTCTCACAACCGGAAGCTCTGGGACTCTGCAATCGGAATCTTGGTCTGAAATATCTACCCTGGTAGGAAACCAGGAACAAAGAGCTAGACCACACCCAAGGTGGGGGCATGAAAACAAAACAAAAAAAAGAGGAATTTGTTTCACCTATTCTTAGGCCTGGTCATTGCAAGCCCCCTTGAGCCAATGGAAGGAGAGCAATTCATTGGCCAATCATATGGCTCCCTAGCCTATTTCTTCCCAGTCCCAGCCGCCACTCATTAAGGACCCGCCAGGAAGACCTGGAGGGGGTGAGTCAGCAGATCTTGCCCTGCAGTCTCTCTTTTATCTGCTTTGTCAATTTAAGTCTTTGCCTTCTCCCCCTTTGTCCTTCCTCCTTTCTTGACCACCCAGACAGCCGTCCTTGTGACCTTAACCAGGGCCCTGGATTTGGACTCTTTAACATGTGAAAAATTTCAGTTGAAAGACTCCTGCCATGATGGTGTTCACGCTCTATTGGGACACTCTACTCACGTACCATAGCTCGGCCTCAGCCTAGTAGCTCAGTTGGTTAGAGCATTGTCCCAATACCCCAAGGTTGCCGGTTCTATCGCCGGTCCACGCACATAGAAGAATCAACCAGTGAATGCATAAATAAGCAGAACAACAAATTGAGTTCTCTCTCTCTATTTCTCTCTCTCTCTTCCCCCTCCCTCCCTCCCTCCCCTCTCTCTTTCTAAAATCAAATTTTTAAAAATTTAAATAGCCCTGGGCAGAGGGATGAATTTGTTGTGGCACTGTTCCATGTATCAAAAGGTGATAGGTTTGGTTCCCAGTCAATGAGGCACATACCTAGATTTCGGATTCCATCCTGGTTGAGTCCATACAGGAAACAAATGGTTGGTGTTTCTCTCTCTCTTTGCCTTCCTCTCTCTAAAAAAATCTGGAGTGAGGCTCTAGCCGGTTTGGCTCAGTGGATAGAGCGTCGGCCTGTAGACTGGAGGGTCCTGGGTTCAATTGTGGTCATGGGGCACATGCCAGGGTTTTGGGCTTGATCCCAAGTAGAGGGCATGCAGGAGGCATCCCATCAATGATTCTCGCTCATCATCGATGTTTCTCTCTCCCTCTCCCTTCCTCTCTGAAATCAATAAAAATTTTTAAAAATTAAAAATCTCGGGTGAAGATAAAATAAATAAACAAATAAAGTACCATGTCTCCAACGCTGACCCAGCCAGGTTCCTCCTACTCCACTTAGCTGGCTTTTTTTTTTTCTCCTACTCTAAACTGGTAGACCAGATGAACTGTGTGTGCCTGTACCTTCCTTATCAGCTCAGCCTGCAACCAGCAGGAAGAGCAGGGGGTCTCCAATACAAAGGAAGACATTCATGCACAAAAGGATGGGAGAACTTGGAGCTTAGGGCTGAGTTTTCTTTTTCAATTAGATTCATACCTGTTGGCCTGACTGGTTTGGCTCAGTAGAGCGTCGTCCTGAGGACTGAAAGGTCCCAGGTTCGATTCCTGTCAAGGGCATGTACCTTGGTTGTGGGCATATCCCTAGTAGGGGGTGTGCAGGAGGCAGCTGATGGATGTTTCTCTCCAATCGATGTTTCTAACTCTCTCTCCCTCTCCCTTCCTCTCTGTGAAGAAATCAATAAAATATTAAAATACATTTAAAAAAAAAAAGATTCATACCTGTTGAGACGAACAGAACACAGACAAGGTCCAGAGAATAACTTGAAATGGCTCTGACTTTCACACAGGTTTCCTTTAGTCCTCATCTCCGGTAATTTACTCTCTCTCTCTCTCTCTCTCTCTCTCTGAAGACTGTGATCTCTGGGCGGCTCGGGATGGCATCCTCTTTCTTTTCGGAATTTGGCCTTCTGTGGTACCTGAAGGAGCTCAGCCGAAATGAATTCAACAGTTTTAAGGAGAAACTCAAGCAAGAACCTCTGCACCTTGGGCTCCAGCAGATCCCCTGGGCTAAGGTAAAGAAGGCAACCCGGGAAGTCCTGGCAACCCTGCTGGTCAAGCATTATAAGGAAGCACAGGCCTGGGATGTGACCTTCACCATCTTCCAGAAGATCAACCGGGAGGACCTCTGCCAGAAGGCCAGGAAGGAGTGTACAGGTGAGGGAGCCCGGGGAGGGGGCACGGGGACAAGGCTTCTCATCTCAAGGGTCCTGTCATCGTTTTGATAAATGGTCTCCACCTATCATCTCCATATAAGGGTCTCCACAGCAGGCTCAGCATGAGCTCGGGGATCCTGCCATCCTTGTCCACAGAAGACAGTGGTTCTATGTGGTAAATGTGGTTGGGCGCCATGTCTTCACCTGGATTGCACATCTGGGTTACCGATGATTTTGTTGTTTTTATTTATTTTTAATTCTCACCCGAGGACATTTTTTGAAATATATTTTATTGATTTTTACAGAGAGGCAGGGAGAGGGATAGAGAGTTAGAAACATCAGTGAGAGAGAAACATCAATCAGCTGCCTCCTGCACACTCACCACTGGGGATGTGCCCACAACCAAGGTACATGCCCTTGACCGGAATCGAACCACATCTGTTGTGGGTCACGCACTCAACTAAGGTTAACTTGGTATGATTGTGTGTTTACCCAAAGCAGCCATGGAATGCCAGTGTTCAGTAGGATTTCTAAGTCGCTGTCCTCAATGGATGCATTTTCATCGTTAACAAGCAAACGCTCATCTCGGAGGAGCTATGGCCTATACGCAATATACCCTTAAGGGCCACTTTTTTAAAAGGGAAGAATGTATTTTGTTCTATCAAGAGTTCTTTTTTTATATATATTTTATTGATTTTTATTGCCCTTGACCAGAATCGAACCCGGGACCCTTGAGTCTGTAGGCCGACGCTCCATCCACTGACCACAGCGGTCAGGGCTATCAGGAGTTCTTGACCATTCCTCTGGCAGGTGATTCAGTTGGTTGAAGCGTCAGACAGTACACCAAAAGGTTGTGGGTTTCATCCCTGGTCAGGGCATGTATTGGAGACAACAGATCAATATTTCTCCCTCTCTCTCTCTCTCTCTCTCTCTCTCTCTCTCTCTCTCTCTGTTTCTCTGACTCCACACCTCCTTCCTCTCTCTCTCTCAATATCAATAATCATATTCTGGGGTAAGGATTATATATATATATAAAAAAAGAGTTGACCATTTTACAACGTGATAGCCCCAAGAGCAACATCCGTCATGATCTGAGTCACCATGACATCATCGGCATTTGTTTATAGATCACGTTCACATAGGATGCAATTTTCTCAGCAGCTTCATTCTATCCTCACAGTAGCCCTGTTGGAGCATTTAACTAATGGAATGCAGCCTGGTTGGTGTGGCTCAGTGGTTGGCCATCAACCTATGAACCAGGAAGTCACAGTTCAATTACTAGTCAGGGCCCATGCCCCAGTTGTAGGCTCGATCCCCAGGGTGGGGCGTGCAGGAGGCAGCCAAGCGATGATGCTCTTTCATCATTGATGATGTTTCTATGTCTTCCTCCCTCTCCCTTCCTCTCTCTCTCTAAAATTAAAAAGAAACAGGAACACTACAAAAAATTGGAAAGCATGCCATTTTGCTATACGGTTGGGATAGTACGTTGACTTTTCTATTGTGGTCCGAATACTTGCATATAAAACTACAATCGTTTCAGGTGTATATTACAGGGACTCAGCATGTATCTACCTTACAGTGGGATCACCTCACAGTAACTATTTTTCACCAGGCAAAGTTATTGACTATTATTTATTACTAGAGGCCCGATGTACAAAATTCGTGCAAGAGTAGGCCTTCCTTCCCTTGGCTGCCAGCACCGGCTTCCCTTGCAGCCCCAGCTTCATCCAGAAGGTCGTCCAGAAGGATGTCTGCTCTAATTCGCATATTATGCTTTTATTATTATAAATTACTTTTTTATCCTCACCCGAGGATATGTTTGTTTTTTTAATTGATCTTAGAGAGAGAGGAAGGGGGGGGGAGGAAAACATTGATATGAGAGAGAAACATCAATCAGTTGCCTCCCACCCTCTCACACACGCCCGGACTGGGGATCAAACCTGCAACCTTCTGCTGTACAGGACGACACTCAGCCAGCTGAGCCACTCAGCCAGGGCCACACTATTACTGCCTAGATTCTGCTTCAGCTTTTTCACCCATCCTTCCATCCCTCCCCTCTGGAACCATCCATTTGTTCTTTGTGTCTATGAGTTTGCTTTTGTTTATCTTGTTCATTTGTTTGTTTGTTTAGAGTCCACGTATAAGTGAAATCATAGGGTATTTGTCTCTCTCTGACAGACTTATTTCACTCAGCACAATACCGTAGCTCTGTCCATGTTGTTGCAAATAATAAGATTTCCTTCTTTTTTTATGGCCAAGTGATAGTCCTTTGTATACATGTCCCACAGTCATCTGTTAAGGGGTACTCTATCATATTGACTACACCTCATTTCCCAGTGTCTGGTCCTTCAGATAAATTCCATACCCAGAATACCGCTAGCAGTATCTAAATTCCCTGTAGACATACACGGGTACATAGTAGAGACACTGTCTTGTTGTGTTGTTTTATTTTTAATAACAATTATCCCATACTTTCCCTAGATGCGTGGCTCAGTTGGTTGGAATGTCCTCTTGGGTTGCAGGTTCAATCCCTGGCTGAGGTGCAAAGCGGAGGCAATAGGCGAGTGGTTCTCAACCTTCCTAATACCGCGACCCTTTAATACAGTTCTTCATGGTGTGGTGACCCCCAACCATAACATTATTTTCGTTGCTACTTCATAACTGTAATCTTGCAACTGTTATGAACCGTCATGTAAATATCTGTTTTCCGATGGTCTTAGGCGACCCCTGTGAAACGGTCGTTCGACCCCCAAAAGGGTCACGACTCACGGGTTGAGAACTGCTGCAATAGATCAATGTTTCCCTCTCACATGAGATGTTTGTTTGTTTTTTCTCTCTCTCCTACTCCTCTCTCTAAAAACAATAAGCATATCCTCAGGTGAGGATTTAAAAAAATATTCTACACTTTTACTATCCGTGCAATAGTCCATAAATATTTTTTAAATATATTTTATTGATTTTTTACAGAGAGGAAAAGAGAGGGATAGAGAGTTAGAAACATCAATGAGAGAGAAACATCCATCAGCTGTCTCCTGCACACCCCGTACTGGGGATGTGCCCGCAACCAAGGTACAAGCCCTTGACTGGAATCGAACCGGGGACCCTCAGTCCACAGGCCGACACTCTATGCACGGAGCCAAACCGGTTAGGGCAGTCCATAAATAATTTAATCGCTCTCCTATCCATGGTTAGAAGTGATTCTTTAGTGTTGGCTATGTAGTAGCAACAATGAACAGCCATGTGGGTATGTGTATGCATGTGTATATATGTGCGTGTTTATGTACGTGTGTGTGTATGTTTTCGTGTATGTGTGTCTGTGCATGTGTGTTTCTAGACTCGGGTTTGGCAGACTGTGGTGGGCTATAGGGTAACAGCTAGACTTCATGGGCTACCATCTCCATCACAACTGCTCTTCCTTGCCTGTGTAGTGGCCAAGTAGCTGCAGACAACATATAAGCAAAGAGCATGACTGAGTCCCGGTGACGTTTTTTTTACAACACCGACTGTTGATCAGCTTTGGTGGCGGGCCACAGTTTTTTCAGATCCCCATGAAGACGCAGTGAGAGGGAAAATGGCAGGGCCAACGCCTGTCCTGGGGTTTTCATGCAGAGATGTGGTGTGTTTTGTCTTGTTTTCTCGGGCTCACGGACTCAGGACACACGAAGGCGTATCGCGCTCACGTCAAGGAGAAATTCGGCGAGGCGTGGTTCCGGGACACCGTCCTGCGTTGTTATGGATGCGTCGACAAGGAGCTCACCCAGAAAGAGCGCACATGCCTGGAGTTTCTGTTCGCTCCCAAGGAGCCCAGGACACGGACAGTGATCCTACAGGCGCTCGGTGGGTGGGGAAGACAACCGTCCTGGTGAAGCTGATGCTGGCCTGGGCAGAGGACACGCTCTACCAGCAGACATTCTCCTACGTGTTCTACCTCTGCTGCCGGGAGGTGAGGTGGGTGACGGCGACCAGCCTGGCCGCCTTGATCTGCAGAGGCTGGTCCGACTCCCTCGCCCCCATCACGGAGATCACCTCCGAACCCGAGAGGCTCTTGTTCATCCTCGACGGCTTGGAAGAGCTGACATCTGACTTGAATGAGCCTGAGTGGGACCTGTGCAGTGACTGGATGGCAGAGAGGCCCGTCCAGGTGGTCCTGAGCAGCCTGCTGAGGAAGAAGATGCTCCCGGAGGCCTCCCTGCTCGTGGCCACGGTGCCCGCGTACACGCGGTTCATCGCGCACAGGCTGGGGCGCCTGGAGATCGAAACGCTCCTGGGCTTCACGGAGGACGAGATGCTGCTGAGTTTCAGCGGCGTGTTCCGGAAGAGGGGGCGAGGTGTCCAAGCCTTCCATTTCCTCAGAAGCAACAAGCAGCTGTTCTCCATGTGCCAGATCCCCATCCTGTGCTGGGCCACGGGCACGTGTCTGAAGCAGGAGATGGAGCGAGGGAAAGATCTCGCCCTGGCGTGCCGGCGGGCCACCTCGCTCTATTCCTCCTTCGTCTTGAACCTGTTCACGCCCAAGGGGGCCAGCTGCCCGGATGAGCGGAGCCGAGTCCTGCTGAAGGGCTTGTGTTCCCTGGCTGCGGAGGGCATGTGGAGCGACACGTTGGTGTTCGGGGAGGAGGACCTCCGGAGGAACGGGTTGGCGGACTCTGACATAGCTGCCCTGCTGGACAGCAAGGCCCTTCGCAAGGGTGGGGGCCCCCAGGACGCCTCATACACCTTCCTCCACTTGTGCATCCAGGAGGTCTGCGCCGCCCTGTTCTACTTCATCAAGAGCCACACTGACCACCCGAGCCCGGCCGTGGGCTGTGCTGAGGCTGTGCTGGCGACCCATATGAAGAGAACCAAGGAGCAGTGGATCTTCCTGCCGTGCTTCCTGTTTGGCCTCTTGAACGAAAAGGAACAGCAGAAGCTGGGTGCCTTCTTTGGCGTCCCCCTGGGCCAGGAGGAGGTCCGGCAGGCAGTTGAGCAGCACCTCCGGGGCGTCGGTGCCAGTGAGTGCCTCCGGGGCCAGCTGGATGTCCTGGTGCTGTACTACTGTCTGTTCGAGATGGAGGAAGAAGCCTTCGTGCGCTGGGCGGTGGACCTGTTCCCAGAGGTGTCCTTTCTCATCACCGACCCGATGGACCTGATAGTCCTTGCCTACTGCTTGACACGCTGTTCGGCCTTGAGGAGACTTGGCTTTTCCATCCAAAATGTCTTCACAGTCACCTCCATGTGAGTCCATTCCATGGCCTGTTCTGCCGCCTCATCGGCTTCTGTCCGTATTCCCGAGTGGGTTTCGCTCCCGCCGTGTCTTTCGTGGGGGATTGGGGTTAGGGACCTCACCTTTTTCTGTCAAACAAACCTCAGCTCACATCCTGGCTGGACTCCTTAGGAAACAGGTGACCTTGTCCGCGGGGGTGGGGGGGGGAAGGGGTGGGGTGGTCTTTGTCCATTGAAGCTGCCTCGTTGTGAAAAGGGCAACAGTGGGAACTGTCGTATTGGGAGGCGCTAGGAAGAGCGAATGGGAGAGGCCGTGTGAGGTGTTTCCTACGCGTTCTCGAGTATTTGCTGATGGGCACCCAAATTAATTCTTGTACCGTTTCCATAGGACCACACTCTTTCTTGACTTCCCAGCTAACAAGTACCTTTTATTTATTTATTTATTAAATATATTTTTATTGATTTAAGAGAGGAAAGGAGAGGGAGAGAGAGATAGAAACATCAATGATGAGAGAGAATCAAGGATTGGCTGCCTCCTGCTCGCCCCCTCCTGGGGATCGAGCCTACAACCTGAGTATGTGCCCTTGACTGGAATCAAACCCAGGACTCTTCAGTCCCCAGGGTCTATCCACTGAGCCAAACCAGTTAGGGTGCAATACCTTTTTAATGGATTCTGGACAATCTTCCAAATTTTAGCTTACTTTAATATAAAAATCACATATGAGATAGATTCTCTACTTCCCCCTTTTTAAAATCTATTTTTATTGTCGACAGTATTACAGATATTTCTCATTTTCCTCCCCCTTACCTCCTCCTCCCAGCCCATACCCACCCCCCCATGTCTTCACTACCCTATTGCCCATGTCCATGCATATAAGTATATAATTTCTTTGATTTACCTCTTCTCATCCGCTGAGATAGAGTGTCTTCATTATCATGTTACACGTGAGGAAACTGAGGCAGAGCCCCCTCCCAAGCCGCCCAAGTGAGGAAGTGGTCGCGGCTCCGTTTGAGCCTAGCTGTCCTGCTAGAGGTTCATTTAACACCTAGGCGTTACAGCCCCAGCTTTCCCTTATCAGATTCCCGGCTGACACACCAACGTTCTTCCGTCTGGCACTGTGGACATTTGGGGATGGATCTTTCTCTGTGGGTGGGAGGAGGGTGTTCTGTTCATTCTAGTATGTTGAGCATCCCTGGTTTCTGCCCACTCGATGCCAGGAGCACCCCTCTTCCCAAGTGGGAGCAACCACAGATGTCCCCAGACATTGCCCAGTGGCCCCTGGGGAAAGGGACCAAACTACGCCGGGCTGAAAACCCTGACTATAAGATGAGCTGGCTGACCACGGGTGGGTCTGCTCTGAGTCATATGCCCTGCATTTGGGAAGATCACGCATAATGCTTCTTTGTTATGAACGGTGTGGGCGTGACTGCTGGCCCGAGGAGAACTTTTTCCCATCTCCTTCCTTCCAGGACAGGTTACCAGTTACTCTATTGGAATAACATCTGCTCCGTGCTCTCGGCGAATGAGAACCTCGAGGAACTCCGAATGAGTGATGGTAACCTCCCCGGCCCGGCCCTGGTGACCCTAAGCAATCATCTGAAGCACCCCAGGTGTCGCGTAAAGATGCTTACGTAAGTTGGAGGCCCGCCTGGACTTGAGTCTGCCATGGAGATCAATGAGTCTCACCTCTAGCTTTTGGGGCAACCTGGAGATCTGCAGCCTAGAGCAGAGTTTCACATGCCCATGTCTCTAGCTGTGTTGCCTGTACCCCTGCTCGCCGCATTGAAATGGGCTTCTCAAGGTCACAAGGCTAACAGAGGGCAGAGCTGGGTTCTGGACACAGAGCTGATTGCGCAGAGCCCCCTGCTGGTAGCTACCGCGTCTGCTCCTTCCTAAATGGCTTCCGGGAGCATTGCGCCAACCCATATCTGAGGGCCAATGGGCTGGCAGGCTTTGTACTGGATCCCACGAAATGAAGGGAGCTTAAGAGTTATGGTCCTGCTGAAACCGGTTTGGCTCAGTGGATAGACCATTGGTCTGCAGACTGAAAGGTCCCAGGTTCGATTCCAGTCAAGGGCATGTACCTTGGTTGTGGGCACATCCCCAGTAGGGGGCGTGCAGGAGGCAGTTGATCGATGTTTCTAACTCTCTATCTCTCTCCCTTCCTCTCTCTACAAAATCAATAAAATTTATTTTTTTTAAAAAGAGTTATGGTCCCGACCTCCAGGAATATATGGTCAAGTGTGGCTTGATTGGTTTCTGTGTTCCCCACCATCAGACGTGTAGATCCTCCTCCATGGGGGGTGGGTATGAAAGAAGTAAGTGAACCCGAGATTGTGGTGGTCCGGAAAGTCTTTCTGGTCTAGGATTTTAGACTCTCCTCTGCCATGACGTGGATCATAAGGATTCCAGAGAGAGGAATATGCGAGAGCGCTATTAGTCTGAGAATTGGTATGGCAGCGATAGCTAGGTGCCCCCCACCAAAGTGTGCTCCCCCTGCCCTACTGTGCTGTTGTCTTTCAGGCAAAGGCTGAATAAAAGGCTAATATGCAAATCGACTGAACTGCAGAACCACCGGTCGCTATGACGTGCACTGACCACCAGGGGGCAGACACTCAATGCAAGAGCTGCCCCCTGGTGGTCAGTGCGTTCCCACAGGGGGAGCACTTCTTAGCCAGAAGCCGGGCTGATGGCTGGTGAGCGCAGCAGCGGTGGTGGCAGTCAGACATCCTGTGAGGTCTCCTGGAACGGGAAAGGGCACAGGCGGGGCTGAGGGACCCCCTCCACCACCATCCCCACCTCCAAGTGCACAAATGTCGTGCACCAGGTCTCAAGTATAAATATATTTTTATTGATTTCAGAGAGAAAGGGAGAGAGATAGAAACATCAATAATGAGAGAAAATCACCTATCAGCTGGCTCTTACACAGCCCCTGTTGGGGATCGAGCCTGCAACCCCGGCATGTGCCCTGACCAGGGATCAAACTGCAACCTCCTGGTTCATAGGTCACTGCTCAACCACTGAGCCACACTGGCTGGGGGCTGGGTGGGAACTATTGTCTCAAAGGAACCCTCCTCCCAAACAGTCAGTGACCTCTTCATTGAATCATTGCATGAGGAAGAAAAGCAACTTTTTTGTTAATTCGCTTATTCGTGCGTGTTGGTAACAGTGGATAATATTACATCACAGGTGAAAATCAGCAGATGCTCAAGCCATCTTCTCAGGTTTTGTTGAATGGAAACCTACCCTACATTTTTTTTTCTTCTGCAGGATGAATAACGTCTCCTTCTCCGCGGAAAGCTGGTTTTTCTTTGAGGTGTTCAGTCAGAGCCCGGTGTTAATACACCTGGATCTCAGTGGCACAAGAATCTCCCATGACGACTTCAAGTTGCTGTGTAATGCCTTGAACAACCCCGCGTGCAACATCGAGAAGTTACTGTAGGTATCCATGCTCCGCCAGCCTCCTACATTTTTCATACCTGTCTACTTTCACCCTCTTTTCTATTTTTCATAGACAAGCTTAACGCCCCACAAACTTGAGCATTAACTAGGGGAGTTCACATTTCTAAATGGGTACAAACCACTTTGGAAAACCACTGGCCTCTCTATGGCTTTCGCGGGTTCTGACATCTTGTGTAGCCTAGAAATCTCACATGGAGGTGTATACCCAACAGAGCTGTATGCGTAAGTTTGCCCAAAGATAGTACCGACAATATTCATGATAACAATGCATGATCCCTGGAAAATGGAAATACCTACTAATAGTTAGAGAAGAGACCTGTCATTATAGACCCCCTTCCTGAGAATGAACAATCTATAATGATAGCAACAAATTTGGGTGAATCTCACAAGATCTCATGGATGGAAAACAAGCCAAACTGGAGAGTAAACAGATCATATGATTTTATTTCTATAACATTCACAGATGGACAACACTATGGTGTTAGAGGTGAGGATAAGTGACAGGGGTGATGGACACAGTACGTTTCTGGACCTGAATGCTAGTAATACAGGTCTGTGCAATTCAGGACAATTCAGGGTGAACAAGTACATCCCAAGTGGGGTTAGAGGAGTTAGAGTGATGGAACTGGGGGAACAGCAAACATAACCAATCCGTTGAAGAATAACACATGATAGAGGTCAAGCAACTCCACATGGCCCATGTGGCTGACCCGCCACATGGATTTAGGAACCGGCGGGAGCCTTGTCAATCACGTGATGTCTTGGGGGCTTTTCATTGGGGAAGTTGAAGCCGTGTAGGTGCCATAACTTGGTGTGCATGTGTCTCAAGTCTAGAGAATGGGTGTTGGGTTTCAGGGATGGTCTCCAGCAGAGCAAACATGGGCTTCCTGACTCTAGTGGGACTAGCCAGAGGGCTGAATCGGGGACATAGAAACAGATGGGATCTGACATTTTCTCTTTCCTGCAGGCTGGCACGGTGCGGCCTCTTAGCGGATGATTGTGAAGGCTTCACGGAGGTCCTGATGAGGAGCACGAAGCTGAGGATTCTTGACTTATCCTACAACTGCTTGGACAACGGGCTGTCCCTGTTGCGTGAAGCCCTGTGCCTCCCAGCTTTTGCTCTGAGGGGCTTGGCGTAAGTGACCGTTGGGCGGGCCCATTGTGGCACACCGTAGCCCACTGGCTAAATTCTATCCACCGGTGGAGGCATCACTAGCTTGCAACCTCTGTTCCATATTTCGCTGTACCTTACCACGGTCCAAAGTGAACGTGCCTCCCTTGGAAAGCCACGAACCATCGTGATATTGCGCTAAGCGAAATGAGTCAGGCAGCGAGAGGCAAATACTATATGGCTTCACGTATATGTGGGACCTAAAGAACAAAAACACACCAAGCAGAACAGACTCGTAGATGCAGAGAATAACCGGATGGTTGCCAGAGGGGGAGGAGGGTTGGGGGACTAAGTGATAAAGGTAAAGGGATTAAGAAGTACAAATTGGGCCCTGGCCAAGTGGCGCGATTGGTTGGAATGTTCTCCCATGCACAGAAAGACTGTGGGTTCAATTCTAGTCAGGGCATGTACAGGAGGCAACCAATGGATGCTTATCTTTAACATCGATGTTTCTCTCTCTCTCCCTCCCTCCCTTCCTCTCTCTAAAATTAATAAAAACATATCCTTGGGTGAGGATTTTTTAAAAAGTACTATAGATATATACAAAACAGTCATGGGAATGTAAAGTATAGACTAGGCAATATAGTCAATAACATTGTAATAACTATGTATGGTGCCAGTTGGATCCTAAATTTATTGTGGGTGATCACTTCCTAAGTTGTATACACTGAGTGGCCAGATTATTATGATCTCTGAATGCATAATAATCAGGCCACTCAGTGTGTGTGTATATATGTGTGTGTGTATGTGTGTGTGTATATATATATATATATATATATATATATATATATATATATATATATATATATTAGAGGCCTGGTACATGAATTCGTGCATGGGTGGGGTCCAGCCAGCCTAGCCAGGGGAAGGGGATATGGGCGGTTGGCCGGCCTTACTGTTGGTCGAACTCCTGGTCGAGGGGACAATTTGCATATTAGCCTTCATTATATAGGATATACACTGAGTGGCCAGGTTATTATGCGTTCAGAGATCATCATAATCTGGCCACTCAGTTTATACAGGGTGTCCCAAAAAGTGTACACATACCTTGAATGATTATAAAGTCAATGTTTATTAATACACAGTTCATTTTTTAAATTTAAATGAATTGCCCTAGCTGGTTTGACTCAGTGGTTAGAGTAACAGTGCTTGAACTGAAGGGTTCCAGCTTTGATTTTGGTCAAGAGCACATACTTTGGTTGCAGGTTCTATCCCTGGCCGTGGTCTGGGCGCATGCGGGAAACAACCAATCGATGTCTCGCTCACATTGATGTTTCTCTCTCTGTGTCTCTCCCCCTCCCTTCCACTCTCTCTAAAAATCAATGGGAACATATCGTCAGTTGAGGATTAACAAAAAAATATTTTAAGAATCTACAGAAACGAATAATTTTTTTTTTGCCAGTGCCTTTTTTCAAACTGATGACTGTTCTGGTCTAGGCATTGCTGATAACGCAAAGCAATGGAATCACAAACATCAAGAATCTGTTGGTTCGGTTTTTGTGTCTCGTCTACTGTTCCCGGTTTTGTACCATAAACGTTATCTTTTATGCTTCCCCATTAAAGAAAAAAGTCCAGTGGCACTTTAGGATACATTTTTTTGTTTTGTTTTGTTCAAAGCTTAGCCTGGCTTCACCAAGGACTTCAAATCGGTCAAACCTGAAAAGGATTGAAAATCACATGAGTTATCAGCCTTAAAGTGTGTATACATTGGGGGGGGGGGGGGGACACCCTCTATAGGATGATAGGAATACGCTCCATAAAGGGAGTCCTTTCCTTCCTTTTCTCCCATGTATTTGTCCGTACAGGTTAGTTGGCTGCCAACTCAAGGAACCTTGCTGGGAACACCTCCGTGACGCTGTCCTGGGTAACAGGAACTTGACCCACCTAGACCTCAGCATAAATGGCCTGAAAGATGAAGACTTGAACCTCCTCAGCAAGGCCTTGAAACAGCCATCCTGCTACCTGACGTCACTAGGGTAAGTGTTTGGAGGCTTCCCTGGAAGCCTCCTCAGGGGTTTGGGGTTTGGGTTGCTGGGGAGGCACCGGAAATGGAGAAAGCCAAAGGGTCCATGACGGAGATGAAGGCGAGAAGGTGAAAAATGACTTGACTCAGATTTTGGGACAGTCATTCAGATGAACCAACCTGTACCTTGACTCGATGTTACGTATTTAGTGTGTGGTAACTGGTCCTTCATCAGGGTATATACATAAGGGTAGAGAGAGAGAAATTGGGGCTGGGGCTGAGGGGCGGTTTTATGAGTAGATGTTTTTGCCATGTTTTCTACAAGATGTACAAGTTTCTTCAGTTGGAGAAAGAGAGCTGACATTTCAGGTACAAAGCTTAAACTTGGGGATGGGAGACCTGGTGCTATAGGTAGGGAATTGACATGGATAAAATCAGGAGTGCTTGAGGAAGGAATAAGGACAGCAAGAGATTAAGGGGAAAGCAGAGAATGAAAAGACTTCATTTCATGTTATGAAATTGAGAAATATTTGAATAAACGGTGATGGTAGTGGTGGTGGTGGTGGTGGTGGTGGTTGGTGGTGGTGTTTTGGGGTTACACATTGGAATAGTATTTTCATCATCAAATTCCGCTCCCTGAGAGATCAAGAGACTAGTGGGATTAGGCAGAACCATTTTACCTAATCTCTCAAGAAATCTTTGTATTCCTTGCTTGCTATTCCTTCCTTGAAGGATGTGTTGAGTGAGGTGAGAAAATAGTCAGAGGCATTCTTGATCTCATAATGGTGGGTTAGGTTATCTGGCTCAATCCTTGATCTGCAAGGTACTAAAAATATCCTATATAATAAAACCCTAATATGCAAATTGACTGAACAGCAGAACGACAGGTCGCTATGATGTGCACTGACCACCAGGGGGCAGACGCTCAATGCAGGAGCTGCCCCCTGGTGGTCAGTGAGCTCCCACAGGGGGGAGTGCCGCTCAGCCAGAAGCCAGGCTCACAGCTGGGAGCGCAACAGCAGTGGCGGAAGCCTCTCTCACCTCTGCAGCAGCCAGACATCCCCTGAGAGGTCCCAGACTGCGAGAGAGTGCAGGCCAGGCTGAGCGACCCGCCCCCCGCGCCCCAGTGCATGAATGCCATGCACCAGGCCACTAGTCACTATAATATTTTCAAATATTAGAAACATCCGGAAGCTGATGCAGAAATAATCTGTGTAGACTAAATGCAGACCACCTGAGGTTGTCCAAAAATCTTTGAGATATGTTTATTCAGAATATGTGTTTTGTAACATACAAATTATATATATAAATATAATGCATTAATATTTTAAAATATTAAGCTAGGCAACAAGTACACATCTTCTGTGGAGGTAGATGATAGGATAACATAATCTTTGGCATCAATTTATCTCTAAAACAATCTTTCAAGGTCAATAAAACCACACATAGTGAAAATGACCTAAAACACAAGGAAATACAGCACTCTGAGCAAACACACCTACCAAACCTCAGAAACTGGAGCAATCAGACTTATTATCTAAAAAACATCATGCTTACTTTGTTTAAAGGGAAAGAATACATTTAAATATCTTAAGAAAAGGAAATCAAAATGAAATAAAATTGAGAAAACAAATAAAATAAAACATCTATAAATGATCAGTATCACTGACATCAAAAACTTACTAGATGGTTTGAAGGGATTTGATACAATTAAAGAGAGAATGAGTAAAATGGGTGAAGCAGTCGATTAGACATGATTAAAGAGAGAGTTAGTAAAATAGAAGCTAGAACATGATTATCCAGAGGCAACATGAAGAGAGAAAAAGAGGCACAGAGAGAATAGATTATGAGAAGTAAAGCAAAAAAGTATGGCACATTTAATAGGAATCCTAGAAAGAGAAAGTACTTAAAGAAATAATGGCTAAAATTTTTCCATAACTGGTGAAAGACTCCAAGCTACAGATCCAAGCATCCTTACTTGTCCCTAGTAGGATAAGTAAGGGAGAACCCGCAGAACATCAGACATAAGGATCTTAACGTATCTGTGAGGAGGTTGAGGGCTGGGAGGAGCCGTAATTCGTAGAAGGACAGAAAGACGTCAGTGAACAGTGACGATAGAAACAAGAAGGGACCCCGGTCTGTGTAGCTCAGTTGGTTGAAGCATCATCGTGATACGCCAAGGTTGTGGGTTCAAGCCCTGGTCAGGGCACAGACAAGAATCAACCAATGAATTCATACATACGTAGAACAACAAAATCAATGCTTCTTTCTCTCCCTCCCTCTCTCTTCCTCTCTTCCTCCCTCCCCCCCTCAAATTAATGAATATATCCTCAAGTGAGGATTTGAAAAAAATGTAGTAACCCTGGAGAGTGGCATCACTACTGTTCTCTCGCAGTTTGTTAAACTGTTCCATAACTGCCAGTGGCTGTCGGGACCTCGCCTCCATCCTCACGGGAAACCCCAACCTGAGAAATCTGCAAATCGGGTACAACAACATAGAAGACGACGGCGTGAGGCTGCTGTGCGAAGCTCTGCTGCATCCCAACTGCTACTTAGAGAAGCTTGGGTGGGTACCTCTTCAATGGCGTGGCTACATCTTGGTGGGTGGCCAAAGACTGAGGGCTGATTGACGGCAAGAGAAGGGAAAATAAAATCCCATTGGGGCGCAGAGCAGTTAGCCATCATACTAAACTTACCTACTCCAAAACAGAGTCTCTTTAAAAATATATATACATTTTTATTGATTTCAAAGAGGAAGGGAGAGGGAGAGAGAGAGAGAAATATCCATGATGAGAGAGAATCATGGATCGGCTGCCTCCTTTGCACAGTCCCTGCTGGGGATTCAGCCTGCAACCCGGGCATGTGTCCTTGAATGGAATCGAACCGGGACCCTTCCGGCTCCAGGCTGATGCTCTATCCATGGAGCTAAACCAGCCAGGGACAAAACAGAGAGTCTTCAATCTGTGAGCTCTGAGGATGGCAAGGATGGCTCTGCTGGTCTGGGCTGGGCACAGCTCACCTTGAATGGGCGTGATCAGGAACCCAGGGGGAGAGGGGGTGGGCAAGGGGATCGGTTGATCTAGGTGGGCCTGGCTCTCAAGTCCAGAAGTGGCTTGGCTCTCTGTGAAGTGAGACCTGCAGGGATGACTGGACCACAGGTCTCCTATCTAACCTGATGAGCCTGGCCTGGTGGGCGTGGCTTCTACAGCAAAGTAGATCGGAATGTCTCATCTCATGGCTCTGGAGGCTGGAAGCCTGAGCTCAAGATGTGGGCAGGGCTGGTGTCTTTGTAGATGGCCATCTCTCCCCTGTGTCCTCACATGGTCGTCCCTCTCTGCACATCCATGTCTTCTTTTGGAAAAAAACATATTTTTTTAAATATTTTTATTTCAGAGAGAAAGGGAGAGGGAGAGAGATAGAAACAACAACGATGAGAGGGGTTTATTGATTGGCTACCTCCTGCACGCCCCTTACTGGGGATCGGGCCCACAACCCGGGCATGTGCCCTTGACTGGAATCGAACCTGGGATCCTTCAGTCCCCAGGCTGATGCTCTATCCACTGAGCCAAACCAGCTCGGGCTGGAAAAAAAATTTTTTTTTATTAGAGAGAAAGAGAGAGAGAGAGAAAAATATGGATGTGAGAGAGAAACAAAGATGTGAGAGAGAAACATCGATTGGTTGCCTCCCCCACACACCCTAACCAGGGATTGAACCCTGCAACCTGGGTATGTGCCCTGACCGGGAATCCAACCCACCACCTTTCGGTGCATAGGATGATACGCCAACCAACCGAGCCACACCGGCCAGGGCTTAATCTCCTCTTCTTTCCTTTAAAATATTTTTTGTTGATGTCAGAGAGGAAGGGAGAGGGAGAGTGAGAGAGAAACATGCATGATGAGAGAGAATCATGGATCGGCTGCCTCCTGCACACCCCACACTGGGGATGGAGCCTGAAACCCGGGCATGTGCCCTTGACCGGGAATCAAACCATGACCTCTTGGTTCATAGGTTGAAGCTCAACCACTGAGCTACACGGGCTGCCTCTTCTTAGAAGGATACCCATCATGGTGGAACCTAATGACCTCACTCTAACTTCCCTGCCCCTGTAACGACCCCGCCTCCACATGCAGTCATAGTTCCAAGTGCTGAGGTCAGAGCATCCACCTATGAACTTCTGTAAGGACGCAACCAGCATCGCTGGGATCCCAGAGACCGAGAAATGTGCAAGGTGTCGGCTCAGAGCTCACCTCACCTGGCCTCCACTGTGTCACATTCGCCAAAGCAAGGCGAGGCCAGCCCAGATGCAGGGGTGGCAAGCAGACTTCACCCCGAGTGGGGTGCGCTGCCAAGTCCCGTTGCCAGGAGCCGGGGTCAGAGAAGAGCAGACGGGTGTGGCCAATTGCACAATCTACTCCAGAGCAGCGTGGGACCCTTGGATGCCGTGCACAGAGGCGAGGGGCGAGCCTGGGCCTCACGTCCAGCTCACAGGCCATCTCCTGCCGCCTCCGCCCGCGGGACTGGGCGCTTCTCATCGGGGATCTGTTGCAGGCCGGGGACGTGCCAGTTGACCAGCGCCTGCTGTGAGGACCTCGCTTCTGTTCTCACCAGCAGCCGATGCCTGAAGGAACTCAACCTGGCTGGGAACCCCTTGGACCACCGCGGGGTGCAGCTGCTCTGCTCCGCCCTGAGGCACCCGGACTGCGGGCTGCAGACTCTGGGGTGAGTGCTGCGTGTGGGGTTAGGTCTGGAGCTGAGGGGGTGGGGTGGGGTGGGGGGCGAGTGTGGGACCTCCACGGTCTAGTCTCACTGCTTTTAATTGCCAATGAGGCGCCCAGGTTCGGGGAGGGGGCGGTTTGCAGGAGTAAAAGACTCGCATCCTTAACGGGGCGGAGCGCAGTGACCCATGACCCCAGTAAATGGTGGCACTAGTATTGTGAGGGCACAAATGGTAAAGCGGCCCTGGCCAGTGTGACTCAGTGGTACAGCATCCATCTATGAACCAGGAGGTCACGGTTCGATTCCCAGTCAGGGCACATGCCCGGGGTTGCGAGCTCCATCCCCAGTGTGGGGCATGCTGGAGGCAGCCCATTGATGCTCCCCTCCTTCTCTTTCTCCCTCTCTGAAATCAATATATATAAATATGTATATATATATATTGATTTCAGATATAAAATATATGTATATATGTATATATATATGTGTGTGTGTGTGTGTGTGTGTGTGTGTATATATATATATATATATATATATATATATATACATATATACATATATTTTTTTAAAGACACAGAGAAGGGTCCTAACCGGTTTTGCTCAGGGATAGAGCGTGGGCCTGCAGACTAAAGGTCCCAGGTTTGATTCCAGTCAAGGGCATGTACCTTGGTTGCTGGCACATCCCCAGTAGGAGGTGTGTAGGAGGCAGCTGGTCGATGTTTCTCTCTCATCGATGTTTCTAACTATGTCTCTCCCTTCCTCTCTATGAAAAATCAATAAAATATAAATATATTTTTTAAAAAGACAGAGAAGGAAGGAAGTGAGTGAGTTAAGTAGAGCCCCTTCTCCACTTGCCAGGCTGAATAAAGCTGGATTTGACGAGGAAACCCAGCAACTCCTGGTGGCCGAGGAAGAGAGAAACCCCTGCTTGA
>JAPDVU010000164.1:0-25742 GCA_026230045.1 Corynorhinus townsendii | reverse complement strand
AGAGGGTACAGGCTGGGCTGAGAGATACGCACCCCCATGCATGAATTTTGTGCACCGGGGCCTCTCGTCTAGACTAATAAAAGGGTAATATGCTAATTAGACCAGGCATCTTCTGGACATCCTTCCGGACATCCTTCTGGAAAAAGCCACGGTGGGGGGGGGGGCGTGTCAAGGCAGAGGCGGTTCGGGGCCATCAGGCCAGCAGGGGAGGGCAGTTAGGGACGACCAGGCAGGCAGATGGGTGAGCGGTTAGGAGCCAGCGGTCCCAGATTATAAGAGGGATGTCCGACTGCCGGTTTAGGGACCCCTGCGGGGTCCCGGAATGAAGAGGGTGCAGGCTGGGCTGAGGGACTCTCCTCCCCCCAAACCTCCCCCACCCCTCCAAACCCCGTGCATGAATTTTGTGCACCCGGCCTCTAGTAAGCTTACAAGTCTGAGACCCAGCTGTGGGCAGGGCTGGTCCCAACCTGGGCCTCTGTCCTGGGCTTGAGAGGTGTATTATTCTACACCTCACTCTCTCTCTCGGTGTGTATCTGCGTCTTCAACTCCCCTTCTTATAAGGACCCCGGTCCTGCGGGATCCGGGCCTAGCCAAGCGACCTCATTTGACCTTAATTCCCTCTCTGAAGACCCATCCCCAAAGAAATAGATGTGTCTCTCCCATCAGTGTCTCTCTCCCTCCCTCTCCTTTCCTCTCTGAAATCAATCAAAGTATCTCTTCACTCCTACAGGCCTGGCTCCGTGGTGGAGCGTCACCCTGTGAACCACGAGGTCACGGGTTCGATTCCCGGTCCAGGGCACAGGTTCGGGTGGCGGGCTCCATCCCCAGGAGGGGGCCCTACAGGAGGCAGCCGGTCCATGATTCTCTCTCACCGTGGATGTCTCTCTCCCTCTCTCTCCCTCTCCCTTCCTCTCTGACATCCATAAACGTTAGTATGCGATTACATCTAGACACCGGTATCCCAAGACCAGTATGCAGTAAAGCGTTTCTTCCGGCCAGGACACAGCCAAGCCAGCCACTCGGGGGCCAATCACGCAGGCACCAACCTCAACGCGTGGGCAGCAGCGCGCGGTGATGAAACATCAGCGGCATGGAATGACGCCGGCCGTCTCACGGGGAGGGCTTTCTAAGCCCGTTTCCTGGAGATGAGATACAGAGGGCATACCCCGGGGTCTGACGTGTGCGGCTGGCGCCCCCTACAAAGATCCCGCACAGGGATGGAATCAGCAGCTTATCTGCCTGTCTAGACAGCCGGGGAGGCTCGGCAAGGGGGGGGGGGCCCGCTCGCTCCTGCAGATTCCGCGGAGCCAGGAGTCGACCGGGATCCTCTGACAAGGGGACGGTTGTAGAGCAAGAGAAATGACTCCCAGATATCCAATGAGTGGCCTTCTTCTTTAAAAAACAAAAAAAAATACACGGAGCGGCCAGATGAGGATGATCTCTGAACGCATCATCATCTGGCCACTCCGTGTCCGTCCTATAGAATAAAAGGCTCATAGGCACATGGTCCCCTCGACCGGGAGTTCGACCAGCGGGCAGGCCGGCCGGCCGCCCATGTCCCCTCCCCCTGGCCAGGCTGGTCAGACCCCACCCATGCATGCATTCATGCACCAGGCCTCATACACACACACACACACACACACACACATTGAGTGGCCAGATGATGATGATCTCTGAACGCATAATAATCTGGCCACTCTGTGTCTGTCCTATAGAATAAAAGACTCATATGCAAATTGTCCCCTCGACCAGGAGTTCGACCAGCAGGCAGGCCGGCCCACTGCCCATGTCCCCTCCCCCTGGCCAAGCTGGCCGGACCCCACCCATGCACAAATTCATGCACCGGGCCTCTAATATATATATATATACATACATACATACACACACACACTGAGTGGCCAGATTATTATGCGTTCAGAGATCATCATAATCTGGCCACTCAGTGTATATTTTTATTGATTTCAGAGAGGAAGGGAGAGAGAGATAGAAACATCCATGATGAGAGA
The DNA here is from genome assembly GCA_026230045.1 of Corynorhinus townsendii. Classification (NCBI taxonomy): domain Eukaryota; kingdom Metazoa; phylum Chordata; class Mammalia; order Chiroptera; family Vespertilionidae; genus Corynorhinus; species Corynorhinus townsendii. Next base: position 23,736 of record JAPDVU010000164.1, on the reverse strand, counting down.
GAATCAAGGATCGGCTACCTCCTGCACACCCCCTACTGGGGATCGAGCCCAGAACCCTGGCATGTGCCCTTGACCAGAATCGAACCCGGGTCCCTTCAGGCCACAGGCCAATGCTCTATCCACTGAGCCACACCAGGGCATGAGTTACCTTCTTGAATTTATTTGATGGAGAAACTCCCACACGTTATTTACCTAAAGCACCGCTTGCTGAGATCATGTTTTTTGGTGAGAGCAAAAAAAAAAAAGGATTACCATTAAGCATTTTTTCCTAGTCTTCTTATTGCCAGTTATTATTATGAATAGAGGCCTGGTGCATGAAATTCGTGCACGGGTGTGTGTGTGTGTGTGTGTGTGTGTGTGTGTGTGTGTGTCCTTCAGCCCAGCCTGCACCCTCTCCAATCTGGAACCCCTCGAGGGATGTCCAACTGCCCATTTAGGCCCGGGATCGGGCCTAAACAAACTGTCAGACATCCCTCTCACAATCCAGGACTGCTGGCTCCCAACTGCTCGCCTGCCTGCCTGCCTGATTGCCCCTCACTGCCTCTGCCTGCCAGCCTGATCACCCCCTAACCCCTCCCCTGCCAGCTTGATTGATGCCTAACTGCTCCCCTGCCAGCATGTTTGCTCCTAACTGCCCTCCCCTGCAGGCCTAGTTCCCCCCAACTGCCCTCCCCTGCAGGCCTGGTCAACCCTAACTGCCCTCCCATGCAGGCCTGGTCACCCCAAACTGCCCTCCCCTGCAGGCCTGGGTCCCCCCCCAACTGCCCTCCCCTGCAGGCCTGGGTCCCCCCCAACTACCATCCTCTGTCGGCCTGATCTCCCCCAACTGCCCTCCCCTGCAGGCCTGTTCCCCCTAACAGCCTTCCCTGCAGGCCTGGTCCCTCCCAACTGCCCTCCCCTGCCGGCCTGATCTCCCCCCACTGCCCTCCTCTGCAGGCCCGGTCGCCCCCAACTGACCTCCCCTGCTGGCTATCTTGTGGTGGCCATCTTGTGTCCATGTGTGGGCAGCCATCTTTGACCACATGGGGACAGCCAACTTGTGTGTTGGAGTGACAGTCAATTTGCATATTGCTCTTTTATTAGATAGAATTACTATTATTGCATTTTATTTTCTTCAGTTCCTTAGGTGACATTTTCTTTCTTAAAAAAAAATTGCTTTTTATTGATTTCAGAGAGGAAGGGCAAGGGAGAGAAAGAGAGAAACATCGATGATGAGAGAGAATCATGGACCGGCCACCTCCTGCACGCCCCCTACTGGGGATCGAGCCTGCAATCCCCGGCGTGTGCCCTGACGAGGAATCGAACTTGTGACCTCTGGGTTCACAGGTCACCGCTCAATCACTGAGCCACACCTGTCCGGCCTAAAAGAGTTGCCTTCTTAAATTCCAAACGGTTCGTTGAATTTCTTTGATGGGGTACTTCCCACACATTAGGTACCTAAAAAGCTATTTGCTGAGAACATCCCCCCGCTCCACACCCCGACAAGAGCAGTGAATCATCATTAATCATTATTTCCTAGTCTTCTCATTGCTGGGAATTATTATTTTTTTGCATCGGTTTTGCAATTCCCCAAGGGCCTTTTTTTTGCATCCACATGGCCCTACTTCCTTCAGCTCATGAATTTTAAATTATATCATGGTTGTCCAGCTGGCATGGCTCAGGGGTTGAGCGTCAACCTATGACCCAGGAGGTCACGGTTCCATTCCCGGTCAAGGACACATGCCCGGGTTGTGGGCACCATGCCCAGTAGGGGGCGTGCAGGAGGCAGCCGATCCATGATTCTCTCTCATCATGGATGTTTCTCTCTCTCTCTCTCCCTCTCCCTTCTTCTCTCTGAAATCAATAAAAATATATATATATTTTTTAAAATTATCTCACGGCATTCATATCTTGTCAGTAGGCACCATCTCTGACATAGTAAGAAGTCAGAGAAAGAGCCAATCATCTAATGGGTGAAAAATAACTATATAATGAGGCCATGAATTGACTTCTCCATTGTATATCATAAAAGACTAATAGGCTAAGTGTCCGGTCGACCAGTTGGCTGTTCAACCAATCAAAGCGTAATATGCTAATGATATGCTAAGGCTGCTCAACGGCTCACTATGAAGTGCACTGACCACCAGGGGGCAGAGAGTCGACCGATTGACCAGTTGCTATGACGTGCACTGACCACTAGGGGGCAGACGCTCCTACCGGTAGGTTAGCTTGCTCCTGGGGTCCAGCTGATCGGCACTGAGTGAGACGGGCTGGACACACCCTGGAGCCCTCCTGTGGTCCCTCCCTGGCCCCGATGGGGCACCGGTGGGGTCCCTCAGCCTGGCCTGCACTCTCTCGCAATCAGGGACAACCTCGGGGGATGTCAGAGAGCCGGTTTGGGCCCGATCCCACAGGCCAGGCCGAGGGACCCCACTGGTGCACGTATTCGTGCTCGGGGCTATATATATATATATATATATATATATATATATATATATATATATAAAGAAAACATCGCCCCGATCCTGTGAACGCAAGACTCTTATTTAATGTCTGTTCTCATTATCTCACAGACATTATCTCTCTGAAACCAGTGAGTCAGGATTTTTGGAATCCTCCAAGAGGGAGCTGGAATCTGAATTCACGGCCTGGCTACCGTCTCTGACTTCTTAACCACCAAGCAGTCGACACGGCCGAGCATTTCAGCAACATCGTTATATGTGGTGTGCGTGTGCGTGTGCATGTGCGTGTGCGTATGTGTGTGTGTGTGTGTGTGTGTGTTTTCTTCTTTTTCTGTTCACATCGGGATCTTGGAGTTCTTTCAACATATAAATAAATGAGAAAAAAAAATTTTTTTTAAATTTTGGTGAAACGAAAATATTTTGCTCCTAATTTTTTTTTTCTTTTTCTATTTTGTCTTCCTTCGTAGAGAAGAACTGAAGGAAAGTGAAGATCCTCTTGAAGGAGGGTTAGCACCCGGGTGGTGTAGCTCAGTGGTTGAGCGTCGACCTAGGAACCAGGAGGTCATGGTTCGATTCCTGGTCCAGGGCACGTGCCCGGGTTGTGGGCTCGATCCCCAGGTGGGGGCGTGCAGGAGGCAGCCTATCCACGATGCTCTGTCATTATGGATGTTTCTCTCTCTCTCCCTCTCCCTTCCTCTCTGAAATCAATAAAGATATATACACTGAGTGGCCAGATTACTATGATCTCTGAACGCATAATTATCTGGCCACTCAGTATATATATTAAAGGCCCGGTGCATGAATTCGTGCATGGGTGGGGTCTGCCCAGCCTGGCCAGGGGGAGGGGACATGGGCAGTTGTCCGGCCTGCCTGCTGGTCGAACTCCTGGGCGAGGGGACCGTTTGCCTATGAGCCTTTTATTCTATAGGATAGACACAGAGTGACCAGATTATTATGCGTTCAGAGATCATCATCATCTGGCCACTCCATGTATATTTTAAATAGCAAGACTACCCTGGCCAGTGTGGCTCAGTGGTTGAGCGTCGACCTATGAACCAGGAAGTCATGGTTTGATTATAGCATGGACCTATGAACCAGGACATCAGGGCACATGCCTGGGTAGCAGGCTCGATCCCCAGTAGGGGGCGTGCAGGAGGCAGCCGATCCATGATTCTCTCTCATCCTGGACGTCTCTCTCTCTCTCTCTCTCTCTCTCTCTCTCTCTCCCTCTCCCTCTCCCTTCTTCTCTGAAATCAATAAAAATATATTTTTAAAATATTACCTTGTTTTAGACTCTCCGGGAGAGACCCTCAACCATAATGTCCTGGTCACGAGATCCCTGGGTGATTCAAACACACATGAAGATTCCAGGGGGATTTCTCAGATCCTTATATTATGGTGTGTGCTTTCTGACTGCAAAGCACGCTACGGATTACCATATATACCAAAATTAGAAGGTACCCATTTTATATTAGGAAGCTGTTACCAGGCAATCCACCCGTGAAACGCATTCAAGACAGAACCCCATTTGCCTGCCTCTGTAGTATATATACACTTTTCATGGTATTATTACTATTACTACTACTTTAGATTTAATAGATACTTCTTCTTGCAACCCTTTAATTTAAGGCAGGAGCCAAAAAGGAACATTAAACCTCTTTCAAAGTACAGTGTATTGAGAAAGACGCCTTTGATGCATCATCCTAATTTTTTTTTCTTCTTTAATTTAATTTTTTTGGTCTTCTACCAAAACCAAACCCCAAAAGAGCGTCTACGCCAATGCCAGGACTCGACGTGGAATCGCAGAAACAAATTATATGTTAACAATTTGCTACCATTAAATCCCCCGGTGATCTGGATCTGGCAGGGTCGGCAAAACTTACAACGAATAAAGAAAGAGAGAGAGAGAGAGAGAGAGAGAGAGAGAGAGAGAGAGAGAGAGAGAGAGAAAGGAGGCATGCATCTGGCTATGGCTTCCTTTTTCAATTTGAAAATCAGCGTTTATTATTTTACTAGAGGCCGGGTGCATGAATTCATGCACCAGTGGGGTCCCTCGGTCTGGCCTGCAGGGATCGGGCCGAAACTGGCTCTCCGACACCCCCCGAGGGGTCCCACATGGCGAGAGGGCACAGGCCAGGCTGAGGGACCCCACTGGTGCATGATCAGGGCTGGGGAGGGACGGGGGAGGGCTCCAGGGTGTGTCCGGCCCGTCTCGTTCAGTCCCAATCGGCAGGACCCCAGCAGCAGGCTAACCTACCGGTCAGAGCTTCTGCCCCCTGGTGGTCAGTTCACGTCCTAGCAAGCAGTTGAGCAGCCTTAGCATCTCATTAGCATATGACCCTTTGATTGGTTGAATGGCTGCCTGGCTGACCCTACACGTAGCCTATTAGGCTTTTCTTATATAGGATTTAAAAAAATTTTTTTGCATTTGCATTCCAGAGATGTGGAGTGACTTAATAAATAGCCAGTTGCATCGGGCTTCCCTCCATTTAAATCACCTCTGATCATACTATTTTTTATTTTCTTATTTTTTTTAAGATATATTTTTTATTTCAGAGAGGAAGAGAGAGAGAGAGAGAGAAGGAGAGACATCCATGATGAGAGAGAATTATGGATCAGCTGCCTCCTACTAACCCCCCACTGGGGATCGAGCCCACAACCTGGGCATGTGCCCTTGACTGGAATCCAACCTGGGACCTTTTTCTCTCCTTTTAATCGACCTGCCCTGTGACCATAAAAATACGCCTCTGCTCTCCATGGCTGCCATTTTTACAGTCTTTGCCGAAATGATACAAGTAGATCCAGTGGCTTCTTCCTCCTCCTCCTCCTCCTCTTTCTTCTTATTTTTCTTCTTCTTGTTCTTCTTCTTCTTGTTCTTCTTCTTCATCTTCTTCTTGTTCTTCTTCTTCATCTTCTTCTAATATATGTTTTATTGATTTCAGAGTGGAAGGGAGAGGGAAAGAGAGAGATAGAAACATCCGTGATGACAGTGAATCATCGATTGGCCGCCTCCTGCATGCCCCCTACTGGAAACCGACCCCACCGTGACCCAAGCATGTGCCCTTGACCAGAATCAAACCCGGGACCCTTCAGTCCACAGGCCGATGCTCTATCCATTGAGCCAAACCATCTAGGGACCGTGGCTTCTATTTGTTAGGTTTTCAAAAATATTTTTATGGATGTCACAGAAGAAGGGAGAGAGAGAGAGAGAGAGAAACATCCAGGATGAGAGAGAATCATGGATCGGCTGCCTCCTGCACGCCCCCTCCTGGGGGATCGAGCCTGCCGCCCAGGCCTGAGCCCTGACTGGGAATCAAATGGTGACCTCCTGGTTCCTAGGTCTATGCTCAACCACTGAGCGACACTGGCAAGGCTCTTTTTATTAAGTTTTAAAATAATTCTTCAGCCCTAAGTGGTTTGGCTCAGTGGATAGAGCATCGGCCTGTGGACGGAAGGGTCCCGGGTTCGATTCTGGTCAAGGGCATGGACCTTGGTTGAGGGCACATCCCCCGTGGGGGGGCGTGCAGGAGGCAGCCGATCCATGATTCTCTCTCATCCTGGATGCTTCTCTCCATCCATGTTTCTCTCTCATCGATGTTTCTAACGCTCTCTCCCCTCTCCCTTCCTCTCTGTAAAGAAAAAATCAATAAAAATACATAAACTTTTTAAAAAACAAAACAAATAATTTTTCATTAGATTGTGATTTACTGTTTTTCTCCCCCAAACTGCGTGTCTTCTGTTTACCATTAATATTCACCATTTGCATCATGTCATGGAAATGTGTTATGTTTTGCATTTATCGCATAGTTGGTTATGGTGAAATCATTGCAGATTTTTATTTAATTTTGTTGTGTGTGTGTCCTGTGCTGTGGTCTCTGTAAGAACAGTTCAAAGAAAAATGTCTAAAAAAAAAAAAAAAAAAAAGCCATTCTCCTACCCTTTGGGATGTAGCTGGATTAACGTTCCTCAGGGTGTCTACATCATCAGAAATCGCCACTGAGGCCAGTGCCACGTCCAAGAAGCAGGAGTCTTTTGCACTGAGGTCACTTTTATTTTCCGAAAGCTGGTCATGGAATAGTTTGCAAATGCCAGGAACTTACTTGGAAAGCACCCGGAAGGCGCGAGGCGGAAAATGATCAAAGCAGCACAGGACGAGTCTGTCAGGATCGCAGATGGAGGGGATGGCTTTTTGAAATACGTTTGATCTGCGTGTCTGCTTTCACAGAACAGCCTCTGTGTCCCCCGGAGTTCAGTGTTCACCTTTGCCTGTCGGCATCCACGCTGGAGGAGGCAGACAAAATTCTGTGAGTAGGCCCCGCGGCCGGGCTGGACCTGGAATGGGTAGTAGAGCAAATAGGATAGGCTCCCAACAAAAGAAACCATCATCATCACCATCATCATCACCATCACCACCATCACCATCATCACCATCATCACCATCATCACCATCACCATCACCACCATCACCACCACCACCATCATCACCATCACCATCATCACCACCACCACACCACCATCATCACCATCACCATCATCATCACCATCATCACCATCACCATCATCATCACCATCATCACCACCACACCACCATCATCACCATCATCATCACCATCACCATCATCATCACCATCACCACAACACCACTATCATCATCATCATCATCACCATCATCATCACCATCATCACCACCACACCACCATCATCATCATCACCATCATCATCACCATCACCATCATCATCACCATCATCACCACCACACCACCATCATCACCATCACCATCATCATCACCATCATCACCACCACACCACCATCATCACCATCATCATCACCATCACCACAACACCACTATCATCATCATCATCATCATCACCATCATCATCACCATCATCACCACCACACCACCATCATCATCATCACCATCACCATCATCACCACCACACCACCATCATCATCATCACCATCATCATCACCATCACCATCATCACCATCAGCATCACCATCACCATCATCACCACCATCACCATCATCACCACCATCACCATCATCACCATCATCATCATTATCACCATCACCACCACCACCAGACCACCATCATCATCACCATCACCATCACCATTATCACCACCATCACCACCACCACCAGACCACCATCAGCATCACCATCACCATCACCATCACCACCACCATCATCATTATTGTCACCATCATCTTCACCACCATCACTTTCATCATCCCACCCCCACCATCATCTCCATCACCACCATCATCATGACATCACCTCCGTCACCATTCTATGGGTGTTAACGAGTCAGACGTCTTATCTAATACCCACCGCCGTCTCTTTGACTTCTCCAAATGCAGATGGCCGGTGGGTGGATGGCCAGAGTTAGCAGATACCCATACAGGACGTCGAGTGGTAGGGGAGTTTCCGAGTAACCCAGCATCATTTAAACACCGCTGTAGGTATCTCCGGTGAAACGTGTCGGATACCCTCGTCCTGAAAAAGAAAATCGCTTACCGGAAAATCAAACTGCACTGAAGTGTGGGCGACAATCAGGCAATCCCGCCGCACAGAGAGAGAACTCCGCGTCTTTCACGCCTCACGAACGAGGGTGCTGAGAGGAGGTCTGACTACGCAGGGCTGAAATAAACGAGTCACGGCACAAAGGAATGAGCGTCACGCAACTAAACCCGTCTTTCTCATTCTCTGAAAAGCGACCGTGGTTCCTATGGCGCACGCCCGGCGTCGAAGACTGGGGAGGTGGCCATCGGCCGCTAAAACATTCGCTGCTGGTGTTGCTGGGGAGAAACGGTGCACCCGTGCGTCAGGCGCGTGAGGGAAATGAACGGCACACGTTGATGGTCACAGTCCTCGGCGAACGTTGTAGCTCGTTGTGAATAACTAGAGGCCCGGTGCACGGATTCGTTTACATAATCCATATATATAATATATATATTTTATATATATATATATTTATTTTATATATATATATTTATTTATTTTATATATATATTTATTTATTTTATATATATTTATTTATTTTATATATATGTATTTATTTTATATATTTATTTATTTATTTTATATATATGTATTTTATATATTTATTTATTTATTATATATATATTTATTTATTTTATATATATTTATTTATTTTATATATATTTATTTATTTTATATATATTTATTTTATATATTTATTTATTTATTTTATATATATATTTATTTCTTTTATATATATATTTATTTATTTTATATATATTTTTAATTTATTTATTTTTTATTTCATTTATTTATTTATTTTATATATTTTTTTATATGTATTTATTTTATATATTTATTTTATTTATTTATTTTTTATTTTATATATTTATTTTTTAATTAATTAATTAATTTTTAAATTTATTTTATATATATATTTATTCTAATTAATTTCCTTTCCATGGAAGTGGAAAGGAAATTAATTAGAATAAATATTTTCATATCGCTATCCGCCCTTTCTCTATAATACAAGTGTCAACCAAATTCACCGTCGACAATGACAGATGGAAACACACGTGTGCTATGGGCGCCAGCGAGAGCTTTATATGTTTTGCGCACGCACAGGTCCATGTTTATTTTTAAGTTGCCAGTGCGTGTCCAATGTACCGGCCAGCCAGTCGGTCGGACAGTCGGTCGGTCAGTGGGAGGGATGGCTGGCCACTTAGCCTTTTTTATACATAGATAAATTGCCAGTGTGTGTCCTATGTACGGCCAGCCGGTCAGTCGGACGGTCGGTCGGTCAGTCAGATGGGTGGTTGGCCACTTTTATACACAGATAAATTGCCAGTGTGTATCCTATGTACGGCCAGCCGGTCAGTCGGACGGTCGGACGGTCCAGCGGAATGACGTTCGGTCACTTAGCCACATGATAGATAGATAGATAGATGATAGATAGATAGATAGATAGATAGATAGATAGATATAGATATAGATTATGTATAACAGGATAGTGTGAAAATTAAGTTACAAAATTTTTATTAAAACTGCTTCTTACCTACCGTGCCATCGTCTGGGCCGCGAAAAAATATTTGTCTGTGGGCGGCTCGTCTGGCGTGCTGGAGGTACGGGGACAAGAGCGCCGACCGGGTTGAAGGATGAGGTAGCTGCCCGGCCGGCCCTTCGCGCTGCCGTGAGCGCACCAGGCCGCGGAGGCCTCCGCAAGAGAGCCTATGGGCGGAAGCAACAGAGTCCAGAGAGAACCAACAGAAGAAGCTCTTGCGGATGAGTCAGACATTCTGTATCCTGAAGTGACACCCCTTCTCCTCTCCTCCCGCCCGGGGGGTGCTGTCAGGTCATTCTTTTCCAAGCGAGATTCCACGTTTCAGGGCCGTGAAGTCAGGTAAACGGAGAAACAAGTTTGTACATCGGGTTTTTCACCCCAGGGCCCCCCAGAACACGGAGGCAACACCCGGGAGGGGGAAAAAAAAAATACATAATCTTCTTTTCTTCCATGTGGAAGGAAACAGTAGCCGGGAGTCTGTCTGGTCTAAGCGGATACATTGTTGCAAATGAAGATACTGTTGCAGTATCTTCATTTGCAACATATGAATTGTTGGGTGGCTTCCTCTTTGAAAATATTTTTTTACTAGGGCCCCGATGCACGAGGATTCATACAAGGACGGGCCTTCCTTCCTCCCCTGCCCCCTGCACTGCCTTCCCATGCTTCCCAGAGGCCCCGAGCGGCTGGGACGGTTTGGAACGCCTGGTGCCATCGCCATGGCGACGATGCCAGCATCCCGCCCCCCCAGGCCGCTTGGTCCCCTGTGTATGCAAAGGAACCTGCCACCTTTGTTGGGTTCATTGGCATACTCACTCCTGATTGGCTGGTGGGCGTCGCGAAGGTATGGTCCATTTGCCTCTTACACTTGTGTTCGTGGAGATTGATGTCACAGAGGAAGGGAAGAGGGAGAGGAAAGAAAGATCCGTGAGGAGAGAGAATCATGGATCGGCTGCCTCTTACACACCTCCTACTGGGGATGGAGCCTGCAACCCGGGCATGTGCCCCTGACGGGGAATCGAACCTGGTGACCCCCTGGTTCCTAGGGGGCCGCTCAACCACTGAGCCACGCCCACCTGGGCTGCAACAGTATCTTCATTTGCAACAATGTATCCTCCTAGACCAGACAGACTCCCGGCTATTGTTTCTTTCCACATGGAAGAAAAGAAGATTATGTATATATTTTTTCCCCCCTCTCCCGGGTGGTGCCTCGGTGTTCTGGGGGGCCCTGGGGTGAAAAACCCGATGTACAAACTTGTTTCTCCGTTTACCTGACTTCACGGCCCTGAAATGTGGAATCTCTCTTGGAAACAATGACCTGACAGCACCCCCCCCCCCCCCGGGCGGGAGGGGCGGGAGGAGAGGAGAAGGGGTGTCACTTCAGGATACAGAATGTCTGACTCATCCGCAAAGCCCTGTCCCCCAAGATACCTGCCCAGGGCCTGGAGGGAGGCCATAGGCGGTTACCTTAGAAGGAGGGTCTCAGACGTTTAGATTCTCATTCGAGTGCACTTCACCACGCCCCCACCCCCACCCCTCCCGCCTTTTTTTTTGTGTGTCTTTCTTGCTGGGACACGCCAGAGCCTGCGTTCAATCTACGGGGACAGATTGCATGTTCAGTCCGCCTGCCAAATCTAATTTGCAGCCGGCGCCTTAATAATTAGCACGTTTGTTCATATACGGGAGACCCGGTGCAGGAAATTCGTGCATGGGAGGGGGGGGGGTCCCTCAAACCGGCCTGCACCCTCTCCGATTCGGGACCGCTGGCTCCTAACCGCTCGCCTGCCTGCCTGCCTGATCGCTCCTAACTGCCCTCCCCTGCTGGACTGATCGCCCCTAACTGCCCTCCCCTGCTGGACCGATCACCCCTAACTGCCCTCCCCTGCTGGACTGATGGCCCCGAACTGACCTCCCCTGCTGAACTAATCACCCCTAACTGCCCTCCCTTGCTGGACTGATCGCCCCTAACTGCCCTTCCCTGCCGGACTGCTGGACTGATCGCCCCTAACTGCCCTCCCTTGCTGGACCGATCGCCCCTAACTGCCCTCCCCTGCTGGACTGATCACCCCTAACTGCCCTCCCTTGCTGGACCGATCACCCCTAACTGCCCTCCCCTGCCGGCCTGATAGCCCCTAACTGCCGTCCCCTGCAGGACTGATCGCCTCTAACTACCCTTCCCTGCGGGCCTGATCACCCCTAACTGCCCTCCCCTGCAGGAATGATCGCCCCTAACTGCCCTCCCCTGCCGGACTGATCACCCCTAACTGCCCTCCCCTGCAGGACTGATCGCCTCTAACTACCCTTCCCTGCGGGCCTGATCACCCCTAACTGCCCTCCCCTGCAGGAATGATCGCCTCTAACTACCCTTCCCTGACGGCCTGATCACCCCTAACTGCCCTCCCCTGCAGGAATGATCGCCCCTAACTGCCCTTCCCTGCCGGCCTGATCGCCCCTTATCACCTCTGCCTCCGTCCCCGCCACCGTGGCTTTGTCCGGAAGGACATCAGGAAGATGTCTGGTCTAATTAGCGTAGTACCCTTTTATTGGTATAGATTTTTTTGATAGTTTTTAAATATATTTTTAATGATTTCAGAGAGGAAGGGAGAGGGAGAGAGAAACATCCATGAGGAGAGAGAATCATGGATCGGCTGCCTCCTGAACACCTCCTACTGGGGATCGAGCCCACAACCCGGGCCTGTGCCCTTGACCAGGAATCGAACCCGGGACCCCTCCCGTCTACAGGCCGAGGCTCTATCCACTGAGCCGGGGCCAAAAATGTTTTTCCATGGCCATGTACATTCAATATTATTATTTTCTTCTTTCTTTTTTTTTTTCCCCCAGATTTTTAAACATGTCTTTACCCATTAAGGTATTACATGCAATATTATTTTTTAAATTTAAAATGCAGTTTTATGGATGTCAGAGAGGAAGGGAGAGGGAGAGAGAGAGAGAGAGAGAGAGAGAGAAACATCCAGGAGGAGAGAGAATCACGGATCGGCCGCCTCCTGCACGCCCCCGACTGGGGATGGAGCCCGCCACCCGGGCCTGTGCCCTGGACCGGGAATCGAACCCAGGACCCTTCCGTCTGCAGGCCGACGCTCTATCCACTGAGCCACACCAGCCTGGCCATTTTCTTCTTCTTCTCTTTTCTTTCTTTCTCCCGCGGTTCCATTTTAAAATAGGCGGACGAGGTCATCTTCAACCATTTAGGACACTCATCGGAGGAGCCCAGAGTCGACTACCCCCACCCAGAGCCGCCCCCTCATTCCCAGGGCTGAGGCCAGGGAGCCCCTGGTTCCCCGGGGCAAGGGCGACCCTGGAGATGCTGGTGCCACTTGGCAGGGGGCACCTTCCTCCAGGTCGGCTTCTGCTCCAGCAGAGACGCATCCCTGCTCAGTCCCGGCCGGGCCTCCCCGGGGAGTGTCCAGGGACCCAAGTGGACGCTGCCTGTGTGGACTTTCATTTCTCTCTCTCTCTTTCTAGGCGTCCTGGACTACGGAGGGGCGGCCTCACACTGCCCCCCCCCCATGCATCCCCCTCCTCACACTCCCCCCCCATGCACCCCCACTCCTCACACTGCCCGGGCCCCCCTCTCGCAACCCCGTCATGCAGGCTGGCCCCACAGCGGGGAGCACAGTCACGTGACTCAGCAGTAACATCGAAGGCCCCCATCAAGCCAAGAGCCAGGCGATCCCGTGGTCACCCACCGCCTCGCTCACCACAGCCAACTCTCCCTTTCAAGGCTCACAATGCCGGCCCTGGCCCGGTGTGGCTCCGTGGCTGGAGCGTCGTCCTGTGGACCGAAGGGTCCCGGGTTCGATTCCCGGTCAGGAGCATGCACCTGGGTGGCGGGCACCTCCCCAGGAGGGGGCGTGCAGGAGGCAGCAGATGGATGTTTCTCTCTCATCCATGTTTCTCACGCGCTCTCCCTCTCCCTTCCTCTCTGTAAAAAAAAAAAAATCAATAGAAAAATATATATATGTATTTTTTTAAAAAAGAATCACAATGCAGCTCCTGGGAGAAGCACCCATCCCTGGAGATCCGGCCTTCGGGCAACAGCAAAGAAGAGAATGACAGCCACAGCCCGGCCCGTGGGGCTCAGGGGTAAGCCTCAACCCGGGAACCAGGAGGTCAGGGTTCGATTCCCGGTCAAGGGCACGTGCTCGGAGTGCGGGCTCGGTCCCCCCCCCAGGGTGGAGAGGATGGGGGGCGTGTATGGGAGGCAGCGCATCCATACTATTCCTCTCTCATGGATGTTTCTCTCTCTCTCTCTCTCTCTCTCTCTCTCGCCCTCTCCCTTTTTCTTTGAAATCAACAAAAATACATTCAAAACTAGGGGCCCGGTGCACGAAATTTGTGCACGTGGTGGGGCGGGGGGGGGGTGTCCCTCAGCCCAGCTTGTGCCTTCTAGCATCCAGGAGCATGCCATGGCGACTGGTCGGCCGGTCGACCATCTGCCCCCTGGTGGTCAGTGCACGTCATAGCGACCGGTCAACAGTCTGCCCCTGGTGGTCAGTGCACGTCATAGCCACCGGTCAACAGTCTGCCCCCTGGTGGTCAGTGCACGTCATAGCGACTGGTCGACCAGTTGACTGTCTGCCCCCTGGTGGTCAGTGCACGTCATAGCGAGCGGTCAACAGTCTGCCCGCTGGTGGTCAGTGTGCGCCATGGCAACTGCTCGCCCAGTCGACCGTCTGCCCCCTGGTGGTCAGTGCACGTCATAGCGACTGGTCAACCGGTCAACCATCTGCCCCCTGGTGGTCGGTGCGCATCATGGCGAGCATTTGAGCGGCCTTCGCCTGTCATTAGCACATGACGCTTTGATCGGTGGAACGGACGACCGGACACTCGGCACAGCAGGCTTTTATTTCGTAGGATGATTTTTAAAAAATAACAATAAAGCACGTGTACGGATCCCAAGAGAAACAGACGCTGGAACCCCAGAGGTCCCCCCGCTTCGGGGCGGAACTGGATCCACGCACGAAAGACCCCCACACACGCGGTGGAGCTCGGGGGTCCCGGAAGCCCTTGGCTGCCCGGGCCGGAGCTCTAACCATTGAGCAACACCAGCCACGGCCGGGAGGGGGGGGTCCCTTTTATGTATTTGGATTAGAAACTTATGGGACATCTACACAAGGGGATACGACGCTGCCATCAAAAAAGAAGGAATTCGTACCGTTTGTTAGCAGCAACCTGGATGGCACCGGAGAACCTTAGGCTAAGGGAAAAATAAGCCGGTCAGTGAAAGAGAAAACAATACCGCCTGATCTCACTCATCTGTGGATAATAATAATAATTAAAAAAAAAAAAACACACATTAGAAACGGACGGACAAACAGACAGATAGAAAAGGCAGTAAAGCAGCAAACAGACTGTCCGCCGACAGCGGGAAGGTTAGGGAGAGGTGGGGGAGGTACGACATCAGCCGAAGGACTTGCGTGCGTGCATATGAGCATAACCCACGGATGCAAACCATTGGGGGCAGTGGTAAGATATGTGCAGATATAATACCTTAATTAAAACAACGAAAAAAAATATACTTCATTGATTTTTTTTTTTTTTTTTTTTTGCAGAGAGGAAGGGAGCGTGAGAAACACCGATGATGAGAGAGAGACACATCCATCCGCCGCCTCCTGCACGCCCCCCTCCTGGGGATGGAGCCCGCCACCCAGGTCCGCGCCCTGGACCGGGAATCGCACCCGGGACCCTTCCGTCCGCAGGCCGACGCGCTCTGTCCACGGAGCCACACCGGCGAGGGCCAGGGTCCCCTTTTATAAGGACACGCGTCCCATGGCTGAGGGCCCCGCTCTCCGGACGTTCCTCGAACCCCAGTCACCTCCCAGAGGCCCTGCTCCCTAACACAGTCTCCTTGCGGGGGCGGGGCCGAGGGGCGGGCAGTGTAGGGCAAGCACGTCAACCTCAGGGCCCATCGGCCACACGCAGCCCACCATGAATATTATTTTGCGGCCCAGCCAATAAAACGATACGTAAGGAATGTTTTAATAAACATTTTTATTTACTTCATTTTTTTTTTTTACAGTATCCCGTTGTACATCATCTATACTAAGAAAAGGTTAATATGCGAGTTAGACCGGAGACCTTCCGGTCATCCTTCCGGACACAGCCCGGGGGGCGCCGGCCGAGGCAGAGGTAGTTAGGGGCGATCAGGCCAGGAGGGGAGGGCAGTTGGGGGTGATCAGGCCAGTGTGGGGGGAGGGCAGTTGGGGGTGATCAGGCCAGTATGGGGGGAGGGCAGTTGGGGGCAAGCGGGCCGGCAGGCAGAGTGGTTAGGGGCCATCAGGCAGGCAGACAGGTGAGCAGTTAGGAGCCAGCGGTCATTTTTTTTTACAGTATCCCGTTGCACATCATCTATACTAAGAAAAGGGTCCTATGCGAATTAGACCGGGAAACCTTCCGGTCATCCTTCCGGACACAGCCAGGGGGGCGCCGGCCGAGGGTAGTTAGGGGCGATCAGGCCAGGAGGGGAGGGCAGTTGGGGGTGACCAGGCCAGTGTGTGTGTGTGTGTGTGGGGGCAGTTGGAGGCAAGCAGGTTGGCAGGCAGAGTGGTTAGGGGCGATCAGGCAGGCAGGCAGGTGAGCAGTTAGGAGCCAGCGGTCCCGGATTGCGAGTGGGAGGTCAGACGGCCTCCCCGAGGGGTCCCAGATTGGAGAGGGTGCAGGCCGGGCCCCAGGGACCCCACGGGTGCACGCATCCGGTGCACGGGGCCTCTAGGTATTCATAACGAACGACAGCATTCGCCAGTGACCCAGGACCGTCACCGTGTGGCATGCGTGTCCCTCCCGCGCCTCACGCGCAGGCGCGCCGTTGCTCCCCACGGATACCGGCCGCGAATGTTCTAGCAGCCGATGGCCACGTCCTCCGCGTCTGGGACCGACTTGCTTGGCGTGCGCAACACGTGGCTTTTCGGAGAACGAGAAACACGGATTTATCTGTGTGACGCGCGTTGAGTTCACGCTCCAGAAAAAAAAATTTATTTTTATGAAGATGTCCTATTCTTTTATATGTTCACGGCGACTTGTGCCACGTTTCCGTGAAAATGGAAGCGTTTGTTTTTCGTTTTTTTTTTTTTTTTGCGGCCCACCCCCCTCGTCCGTCCGCGTGCCCCTTGTGTGTGTGGCCCGTGTCCGCCTTCGAGCGTGACACGCGTGGGCAGGGCATTTTTGAGAGCACGCGCTTCAGTCCGTGGCGAACCCGCGGTCGGAATTCCGGATGGGGGAGGACCGGTGCCGTAAACCGTCTCTGTTGGCTGAGCACCGTCCCAGGAGCACCCCAAAAGCTGTTGGTTCAATGCCCGGTCACGTGTGGGTCTCAATCCCCAGTAAGGGGGCGTGCAGGAGGCAGCCGGTCCATGATTCTCTCTCCTCACGGCTGTTTCTACCTCTCTCTCTCTCTCTCCCTCTCCCTTCCTCTTTCTCTAAAATAACCAATAAGCTATTGATCTATACGAATAAAAGGGTACTAGGCTACGTTAGACCGGACATCTTCCGGACGTCCTTCCAGACACAGCCACTCAGGGGAGGGCAGTGAGGAAGCGAGCAGGCTGGCAGGCTGGCAGGCGGTTAGGGGATGATCAGGCCGGCAGGCAGGGGAACAGTTAGGAGCCAGCGGTCCCGGATGGCAAAAGGGATGTCCGACTGCCGGTTTAGGCCCAATCCCTGCAGATGGGACATCCCCCTGATGGGTCCCGGATTGGAGAGGGTGCAGGCCGGGCTGAGAGACACCCACCCCCCCACCCTCCGTGGCACCCCGTGCACGCATTTCATGCCCTGGGCCTCTAGTTTTTTAAATACATAACATTGCACGCTTGGCCAGTGGTGTCCAGTGGTTAGCGCACCGGCCCTCTCGCCGAATGGGTCTTGGGTGGGTTTGATTCCCGGTCAAGGACACGCAATGTACCTGGCCTGCAGGTTCGATCCTTGGCCCTGGTACCAGGGTGTGTGCAAGAGGAAACCAACCCGTGTGTCTCTCTCATATCAATGTTTCTCTCTCTCTCTCTCTCTTTCCCTCCCTCTCCCTTCCACTTTAAAATGGAACAGAAGCCCAAGCTGGTCTGGCTCCGTGGATAGAGCATTGGCCCGCGGACTGAAGGGTCCCGGGTTTGATTCCCGTCAAGGGCATGTGCCCGGGTGGCGGATGTGATCCCCAGTAGGGGGCGTGCAGGACGCAGCCGATCCATGATTCTCTCTCATCATGGACGTTTTTCTCTCTTTCTCCCTCTCCCTTCTTCTCTGAAATCAATAAAAATATATTTTTTTAAAAAAGGAGCCCTAACCAGTTTGCTCAGTGAATAGAGCGTCAGCCTGCAGACTGAAGGGTCCCGGGTTCGATTCCCGTCAAGGGCACGTGCCCGGGTGGCGGACCCGATCCCCAGTAGGGGGGGCGTGCAGGAGGTGGCCGATCCATGATTCTCTCTCCTCATGGATGTTTCTCTCTCTCTCCCCTCTGCCTTCCTCTCTGTAAAAAAAAAAAAAAAAAAAATCAATAAAATATATTTTATAATAAAAAAAAAGGAGCAGAAAAGGACACTGAACAGCGATATAACATCAAAATGAAAAGGTGCGCCAGGCAACCAGCTAGGATCCATCAAAATCTGTGGCTTTTCGCTATGAGGAGACCTTGCAATTTCTAGTCAGGATTCGTGACAGGCCCTCGCCGGTGTGGCTCCGTGGACAGAGGGTCGGCCCGCGGACTGAAGGGTCCCGGGTTCGATTCAGGTCAAGGGCATGGACCTGGGTGGCAGGTTCTCAGGGCCCGGGGTCGGGGGTGCGTGGGGGAGGCCACCCAGGGATGTGTTTGTCTCGGTCTCTCAACCTCCCTTTCCTCTCTCTAAAAATCAGTGGGAAAAATATCCTCGGTTGAGGATGAACAAATAAAGTTAAATTAAATTAAAATAAGATAAATAAACTAAAACACGAAATAAAATAAATAAATAAAATAAAAAATAATAAAATAAAATAACAAATAATAATAATATGAAATAAAAATAATAAAATAAATAAAATAATAAATATAAAATAAAATAATAAAATAAACAAAATAATAAATAATAAAATAAAGTAAAATAAAATAAAAACTCTCATACAGGATTCCACCCTGTCTCTACTGAATTGGCTCAAGTCGTGTCAGGCGGCCCGGACCCCCCTCGATTGTTGGGTTCCGTTCGCCCCGGGGTTCCCCAAAGCTCCCCAGGGCCGCCCCCGCCCCCGGCTGCAGGCTCTCCAAACTGGGGAGCTAAATCCCACCTTTTTGGCGGGAGCCACTCTGGCACCGGGGATCCAGCCGGCAGCCAGGAGCAGCCGGAGAGGCGGGAGGGCGTGGCCAGGGGATTCAGGTTGCACCCGGGGCCTGCAGCTCGGGCCTGGGAGGGGGGGTGGGGGTGGGGGTGGGAGGGGGGTGGGGGCGCAGGCTGGCGGGGCGCCGTCCGCTCCCGCCCGCGCGCCACACGGGATCGGACGCACCGCCCGAGGCCAGCTCCCTCTCCCCCTCGGAAGGGCGCACACCCCGGCTCCTTCTCTCTCCCCATCCCTCCCCCCGCACCCCCCCAAAGAAAGAAGCTTGTCTTGCAAAGAAGCGCGCCCTAAGGGCGCAGGACTTAAGTCTCCAAGAGCATCTACCCCTTCCCCAAGCGGTGCGCCCCCGGGGGCGCCTGCCCTTCTGCGCCTCCGGAGCCGGACAGGCGTGCGCCCACCCGGGACCAGGCGAGATGAAGAGGCGAGAAGAGGGCTGAGCGCACAGCCGCCGCGAGCGCGCACGGCCAGGCCAGGGGCGCTTGGCTCCGGCCCGCGCCCCGTCTCCCCGGGGTGGGGTGGGGCAGGGTGGGGGTGGGCCGAGGCGTGGACTCTGGAGGCTTCTCGGCGCCGGGAATAAAAGGGGGCCGGCTCGCCGGTGCGGGGTTGGGAAGGAAGCTGTGGCAACGCGCCTCCCCCGCCCCCCACCCGCCCCGAACCCCACCTCGGCCGCCCGGGGCAAGGATATGGCTCCGGGGGACCCCCGGCGGTGACACGCGCGCCCCGCGCGCGCGCTCTCCGACCCCGGTGGATGGTCAGGGCGCACCGTTGCCGCGAGTCGTGGCTTTCCAAGGACAGGTGAGGTCCCAGAGCCGTCTGGTCTGGCGGGGGAGGGTGGGGGCAGGGAGGGAGGGTGGTGGCGGGACACTGTCTCCTTCCGCTGGGGGTGCATACAATTGGGGGGCAGCCCAGGGGAAGACGGGGGGAGGGGAGAGGGGCAGGGGCTGAAGACCAAGAGGCCCATTAAATTGTTCCTGGCACAATGTATAATTTTTAAAATATCTTTTTATTGATTTCAGAGAGGAAGGGGGGGGGGAGGAGAGAGAGAGAGAGAGAGAGAGAGAGAGAGAGAGAGAGAGAGAAACATCCATGATCAGAATCATGGAGCGGATGCCTCCTGCACGCCCCCTACTGGGGACCGAGTCTGAAACCCGGGCATGTGCGCTGACCGGGAATCGAATCTGGGACCCTTTGGTCTGCAGGCCGAGGCGCTACCCACTGAGCCACACCAGCCCGGGCTATTTTTTTTTTAAATCTTCCCCCGAGGATTTCCATTGACCTTTTTTTTTTTTTTTTTTTTAGAGAGAGAGCGGAAGAGAGAGGGAGAGACATCCATGGGACAGAAATGCATGGATGGATTGCCTCCTGCACCCGCCCTGACCAGGTCCCTGGCTCCGGGGAGGAGCCTACAACCGAGGTCCGTGAGTCGAACCCGGGACCCTTGGGTCCGCAGGCCGAGGCTCTATCCACTGAGCCACACCGGCCAGGGTTTCCTGGCCGCAGTTTTCCGGGCGGTTCCGGCGGGAGGAAGGGCTGAGGGAGTAGGTCCGATTTGCAAACCTGACCCTTCTCCCTTCCTCCTGCCCTCCCTCCCCCCCCCACACCCCCCTCGCCCCCAGAGACCTCTCTCCCATGCACCCCTGGGTTCCCAGGGAGCAACCAACAGGACCCCCTAGGAAACCGATTGCACCCCGGCTTTGGTGGGGGCTCCTGGCGCTCAACCTCTCCTCCTCCCTCTCCCCCTCCTCTTCTTCCTTCTACCCCCTCTTCTTCCTCCTTTTCCTCCTCCTCTACTTCTTCCTCCCCTTCCTCCTCTTCTTCCTCCTCCTCCCTCTCTTCCTCCTCCCTCTCTTCCTCCTCCTCCTCCTCCCTCTCTTCCTCCTCCTCCTCCTCCCTCTCTTCCTCCTCCTCTCCCTTCTCCTCCTCCCCCTCCTCCCCCTCTCTTCCTCCCCTCCCCCTCCTCCCTCTCTTCCTCCCCCTCCCCCCCTTTCCTCCTCCTCCTCCTCCCTCTCTTCCTCCCCACCCCCCTTTCTTCCTCCTCCCTCCCTTCCTTGGAAAAGGGGGAGACCCACGGCCCACGGTGCGCTGAGCCTCGCGGACCCTGCAGAACTCATTATGTGGGAGCGGTGGCTTTCTGGTGTCGGGCGGCGCCCAGGGGACGCTCGGAGCAACCCGAGCCGCCTTCCGGGAAAGCTAGTATTTCCCCCCCCCCCCGCGCCGCCGGCGGCGGGGCGCGTCCCAGCGGGCGCTCTGGAAGCTGGCCAAGGTCTCCCGGCTGCGCGCCCGCCCGCCCCCAGCGTGTGCCGCGCACAATGCCTTGCCGGGCGGGCGCCCCGTTCGCTAGCCCGCACCCCCGCAGCCTCTCAGCCTCTCAGCCTCCAGGTGGAGTGAGGGGGGAGGGTCCCTGCCCATCAGGGGACCAGGGTCCCCTGGGGCGAGTGCTTTTGGTCTCCAGGGAGGAAGGCAAACACGGACATCCGCCAAGGCACCAGGTCCGCCTGGGGCCCCGGGGCGATTTGGAGGGCTTAGTAATTCCTCTTTCCCTTAGCGACACCCGGGGACTGAGTTCTGAGCTCGCTGAGTAGGATCGCAACAATGTATCAATTATGTCCGGGACACTTAGCAACATTCTGTGATACATTGTTGCAACCATGTATCGATTATGACAGGGACACTTAGCGACATTCTATGATACATTGTTGCGGTCCTACTTAAGGAACTCCTATTCACGCGGAGGAAGCCTAAAAGGCCATGAGCTTGTTCCCAAAAGAACATGGCGTCTGGGAAAGAGAAAAAAATAAAATAACGAAAAGGACAGTGCAAGTACTGAGGAAGAAACCACTAGGACATTGTTAATAATCATCTATAATAATAAAAGGGTAATATGCTAATTAGACCGGACGTCCTTCTGGACGACCTTCCGGACTAAGCCAGGCCTGCAAGAAGATACAAAATGCAAACACACTTAAGGAGTTGCATGCATCCTTGGTTACGACCAGTGGTCCCGAATGTGGACAAATGTGAATTTTAAAGGGGAAGGGGGGGGGTAATTCTAGAAGGCGTTCTAAACAGTGAATTTTTCTTGCCTTTCTTAGGGCGCTCGGGGCCTCGCATACAGTGTATACATCTTTATTGGGACATATGTGTGCATTTTAGTTCTCTCTTCTAGGTTTGGAAAGTCTATTTGCTATTTTGTTCCCCCCCCTCCCCCCCCATCACTTTATATTATTACTAGAGGCCCAGTGAACTCACTCATGCATAGGTGGGGTCCCTCGGTCTGGGCCCGCGATGGGGCCATCTCACCCAGTCCCGAGATCGGGGCCATTTGGGGCCAGCAGGCTGGGGTGGGTAGGGACTGTGGGAGGTTGGCTGTAGGAACGCACACTGACCACCAGGGGAGCAGCTCCTGCGTTGAGCATCTGCCCCCTGGTGGTCAGTGTGCATCCTGGCGACCGGTCGTAATGGTCACTTAAGCCTTTATATATAGAGACTAGAGGCCCCATGTATGACATCTGTGCAGGAGTAGGCCTTCCTTCCCCAGCTACCGGCACCGGCTTCCCTCCGGCACCCGGGACCGGGGCTTCCCCTGTAGCCCCGCTTCATCTGGAAGGTCATCCGGAAGGACGTCTGGTCTAATTAGCAAATTACCTTTTATTATTATAGATTATTCTTATAGAGGATCATTAACAATGTCTTAGTGGCTTCTTCCTCAGTACCACCTCCACTGCCCTTTTCCTTATTTTTATTTATTTTTTTCTCTTTCCCAGACGCCATGTTCTTTTGGGAACAAGCTCGTGGCCTTTTAGGCTTCCTCCACGTGAACAGGAGTTCGCTTTTTGAATAACGGGATTGTTTCACAAACATCTCTTTTTTCTTATTTATTTATTATTTATTTTTTAAATATACTTCAGAGAGGAAGGGGGAGGGATCGAGAGAGAGAGAGAGAGAGAGAGAGAGAGAGAGAAATGTCCGTGATGAGAGAGAATCACGGGTCAGCTGCCTCCTGCACGCCCCCTGCTGGGGGATCAAGCCCGCAACCCAGGCACGTGTCCTTGACCGGGAATCGAACCCGGGACCCTTCAGTCCGCAGGCCGACACTCTATCCACTGAGCCACACCAGCTAAGGCGGAATACTAAGATTTATATGCACGGGGGCGGGGGGAGGGGTGGCGGCAGGGTTTTAGAGATGCTTAGGTGGAGCTAGGCCGAAAAAAATTATTGGGGTTAGGACTGTGTCCAAGCACAGAGAAGTCAAAGACAAGGGTATCCACGAGAGAGGTAAAGGGGGGCGAAAAAGGGGGACATCTATAATAAGAAAAGTCTAAGCGACCATCGCAACCGAACAGATGGCCCAACAGGCTGCGTGGGGCGACCAGGCCGGCGGGGGGGTACAGTGAGTGGCGACCAGGCCAGCGGGGGGGGGGGGCAGTGAGGGGCGACCAGGCCGGCGGGGGGGGGGGCAGTGAGGGGCGACCAGGGCCGGCGGGGGGGGGTACAGTGAGTGGCGACCAGGCCGGCGGGGGGGGGGGGCAGTGAGGGGCGACCAGGCCGGCGGGGGGGGGGGCAGTGAGGGGCGACCAGGCCGGCGGGGGGGGGGGGGCAGTGAGGGGCGACCAGGCCGGCAGGGGGGGGGCAGTGAGGGGCGACCAGGCCGACGGGGGAGGGGCAATGAGGGGCAACCAGGCTGACAGGGAGAGCAGTTGGGGTGACCAGGCCAATGGGGGGGGGGCAGTGAGGGGTGACCAGGCTCGTGGGGAGAGCAGTTTGGGGTGACCAGCCAATGCGGGGGGGCAGTGAGGGGTGACCAGGCTGGCGGGGAGAGCAGTTGGGGTGGCCAGGCCAATGCGGGGGGGCAGTGAGGGGTGACCAGGCCGACGGGGGTGGGGGGGTAGGGGGGGCAGTGAGAGGCGACCAGGTTGGCAGGGAGAGCAGTTGGGGTGACCAG
>JAPDVU010000163.1:0-25932 GCA_026230045.1 Corynorhinus townsendii | reverse complement strand
GAGATGGAGGAGGAGATGGAGATGGAGATGGAGAGAGATGGAGATGGAGATGGAGATGGAGAGGAGATGGAGATGGAGATGGAGGAGGAGATGGAGTGAGGAGATGGAGATGGAGATGGAGATGGAGATGGAGGATGAGATGAGATGGAGATGGAGATGGAGATGGAGATGGAGATGGAGAAGATGGAGATGGAGATGGAGATGGAGATGGAGATGGAGATGGAGGTGGAGATGGAGATGGAGATGGAGATGGAGATGGAGATGGAGATGGAGATGGAGATGAGATGGAGATGGAGATGGAGATGGAGATGGAGGAGGAGATGGAGATGGAGATGGAGATGGAGATGGAGATGGAGATGGAGATGGAGATGGAGATGGAGATGGAGATGGAGATGGAGATGGAGATGGAGATGGAGGAGGAGATGGAGAGATGGAGATGGAGATGGAGATGGAGGATGGAGCTGGAGATGGAGATGGAGATGGAGATGGAGATGGAGGAGGAGATGGAGATGGAGATGGAGATGGAGATGGAGATGGAGATGGAGGAGGAGATGGAGATGGAGATGGAGATGGAGATGGAGATGGAGATGGAGGAGGAGATGGAGATGGAGATGGAGATGGAGGGAGGAGATGGAGATGGAGATGGAGATGGAGATGGAGATGGAGGAGGAGATGGAGATGGAGATAGAGATGGAGGATGGAGATGGAGATGGAGATGGAGATGGAGATGGGAGATGGAGATGGAGATGGAGATGGAGATGGAGAGATGAGGAGGAGATGGAGATGGAGATGGAGATGGAGATGGAGATGGAGATGGAGAGGAGATGGAGGAGGAGATGGAGGAGGAGATGGAGATGAGAGATGGAGATGGAGATGGAGATGGAGGATGGAGATGGAGATGGAGATGGAGATGGAGATGGAGATGGAGATGGAGATGGAGATGGAGGAGGAGATGGAGATGGAGATGAGAGGAGATGGAGATGGAGATGGAGGAGGAGATGGAGATGGAGATGGAGGAGATGGAGTGGAGATGGAGATGGAGAGGAGATGGAGATGGGAGATGGAGAAGGAGATGGAGATGGAGAGGAGATGGAGATGGAGGAGGAGATGGAGATGGAGATGGAGATGGAGATGGAGATGGAGGAGGAGATGGAGATGGAGATGGAGATGGAGATGGAGATGGAGATGGAGATGGAGATGGAGGAGGAGATGGAGATGGAGATGGAGATGGAGATGGAGATGGAGATGGAGGAGGAGATGGAGATGGAGATGGAGGAGGAGATGGAGATGGAGATGGAGAGGAGATGGAGATGGAGATGGAGATGGAGTGGAGATGGAGATGGAGATGGAGGATGGAGATGGAGATGGGATGGAGAGATGGAGGAGGAGATGGAGATGAGATGGAGATGAGATGGAGATGGAGGAGGAGAGGAGATGGAGATGGAGATGGAGATGGAGATGGAGATGGAGATGGAGATGGGAGATGGAGAAGGAGATGGAGATGGAGATGGAGATGGAGATGGAGATGGAGATGGAGATGGAGATGGAGATGGAGATGGAGGAGGAGATGGAGATGGAGATGGAGATGGAGATGGAGATGGAGATGGAGATGAGAGATGGAGGAGGAGATGGAGATGGAGATGGAGATGGAGATGGAGATGGAGATGGAGATGGAGATGGAGATGGAGATGGAGATGGAGTGGAGATGGAGATGGAGGATGGAGATGGAGATGGAGATGGAGATGGGATGGAGATGGAGAGGAGATGGAGATGGAGGATGGAGATGGAGATGGAGATGGAGATGGAGATGGAGTGGAGATGGAGATGGAGATGGAGATGGAGATGGAGAAGGAGATGGAGATGGAGATGGAGATGGAGATGGAGATGGAGAGAAGGAGATGGAGATGGAGATGGAGATGGAGATGGAGATGGAGATGGAGATGGAGATGGAGATGGAGATGGAGATGGAGATGGAGATGGAGATGGAGATGGAGGAGGAGATGGAGATGGAGATGGAGAGGGAGGAGATGGAGATGGAGATGAGATGGAGATGGAGATGGATGATGGAGATGGAGATGGGATGGAGATGGAGATGGAGATGGAGATGGAGGAGGAGATGGAGATGGAGATGGAATGGAGGAGGAGATGGAGATGGAGATGGATGGAGATGGAGATGGAGATGGAGATGGAGATGGAGATGGAGATGGAGGATGGAGATGAGATGGAGATGGAGAGGAGATGGAGATGGAGATGGAGAGGCGATGGAGATGGAGATGGAGATGGAGATGGAGATGAGGAGATGGAGATGGAGATGGAGATGGAGATGGAGATGGAGATGGAGATGGAGGAGGAGATGGAGATGGAGATGGAGATGGAGAGATGGAGATGGAGATGGAGATGGAGATGGAGAGGAGATGGAGATGGAGGAGGAGATGGAGATGGAGATGGAGGATGGAGATGGAGAGGAGATGGAGATGGAGATGGAGATGGAGAGGAGATGGAGATGGAGATGGAGATGGAGAGTGAGATGGAGGAGATGGAGATGGAGATGGAGATGGAGGAGGAGATGGAGATGAGATGAGAGGAGATGGAGATGGAGATGGAGATGGAGATGGAGATGGAGATGGAGATGGAGATGGAGATGGAGATGGGAGATGGAGATGAGATGGAGATGGAGATGGAGATGGAGATGGAGATGGAGATGGAGATGGAGATGGAGATGGGAGATGGAGATGGAGATGGAGATGGAGATGGAGATGGAGATGGAGATGGAGGAAGGAGATGGAGATGGAGATGGGATGGAGATGGAGATGAGATGTGATGGAGATGGAGATAGATGGAGATGGAGATGGAGATGGAGGGAGATGGAGATGGAGATGGAGATGGAGAGAGGAGATGGAGATGGAGATGGAGATGGAGATGGAGATGGAGATGGAGATGGAGATGGAGATGGAGATGGAGATGGAGATGGAGATGGAGATGGAGATGGAGATGGAGATGGAGATGGAGATGGAGATGGAGATGGAGATGGAGAGGAGATGGAGATGGAGGAGGAGATGGAGATGGAGATGGAGAAGGATGGAGGAGATGGAGATGGAGATGGAGATGGAGATGGAGATGGGAGATGGAGATGGAGATGGAGATGGAGGAGGAGATGAGGGAGGAGATGGGGGAAGAGATGGAGATGGAGGAGATGGAGATGGAGATGAAAAAAGGAGGTGGAGATGGAGGAGACGGAGGAGACGGGGGAGGAGAACCCTGAGTCTGCCAAGCTCCCTCCTCAGGCCAGGGACGTGTTCAGTGCCTGCAGAGCACAGGGCGCCGGCCCAGACCCCTCCAAAATTCAGGCGTCACAGCACCTGTCCCGAGAGCCTGCCTTCGGAGGAGAGGACCCTTGTAAAGGTTGCAGAACCAGAGCACAGCTCAGGGAAAGATGGGTGTGTGGCTACAATCTCATGGCAGAGGCAAGGCGTGGCCTGGGCAGCGGAGGCGGCGGGGAAGCTCCTGAGGACCCTGCCCAGGCCTGCGAAGGGCTGGGCTCCTGACACGCCCAGGGGAACAGGCATGCAGCCCACCGCAGGGCAGCGGAACCTGGAGGTTTCCAGAAACTAGGAAAGAAGAAGAAGAAAGAAAAGGAAAGAAAAACCCTCAGGCGGAATGTGGGAAATGAACTCAAGGAATCCCGACGTGCAGAGACTGTGTTAGGACCCAAGTGCGCGCCGGCTGTAGGACAGACCATACATCCCGTTTTACTCTGCGGACGGGAGACGGTGTAAAAGGCTTAAACCCGAGAGTAACATGGCCAAGTTCCATTTTCAAAAGGTCACTGACTGCTGCAGTGTGCAAACAGGCGGAGAGAGGCAGATAGGAGGAGGAAGGGGCAGGAAGACCCGAGGTCAAGGGTGGGTGCGAGGTCAAGGGCGGGTGACTTAGAGACCGTCCTGGGAGGAGGGGGAGACATGAACTGGCAGACCCCTACATTGGAGCCCAGGCTGTGATCTCCCACCACCAGGGAGGCGGTGCTAAGTCCACTTCACCAATCAGGAAACAGAGTTCAGAGGCTGCGCCCTCGCCCAGGGTGGCAGAGCTGGTCACCCCGAAGGGCGCGGTCTGGGAACTGGAGTGAGCTGTTGGCTCCCTCCCAGCACCCCGGTGTGAGGACAGGGGGCTGAGTAGGGAAAGCTGAGCTCTCTGAGCTCCGTGCTGGCCGGGCGCAGGGCTCTCGCGTGGGTGGCGGAGTTCTGCCCGCCGCCGCGGCCAGTTTTGCGGGGAGAACTCCCGCGTGGAGGCTGCACAGCTGTGAGTGTGGTAGGAAGGCACTTGCTGAGGCTGCGGGCTCCTGGCTCCGGGCTCCCGGCCACTGCAGCACCGCCACCTGCTGGTCCAAGGAGCGCAGTGCAGCCGGCCCCTTGCCTGCGGGGCTGCAGCCTGGCCGGCCTCTGCAGGCGAAGAAGAGATGCCTCTGACCTGGATCCAAGCGCCTGAGCTGGTTTGGGGAACCCTCGGCGGAAGCTGGGGCTCCTCGTTGGGGGAGCTCCGAGCTCCCTGTTTCTGGGGCCCCTGATCTCGCCTCCCTTTTCACGATGCTCCCTCTCTGAGCTGGTGTTGGGGAGGGCGCCTTCAGGGCATCCACACAGCTTTGGGCCCACTTTCTGCCCATGACCCAGGCGCAGGCTTCTTAAATCAGGCGTGTGCTTTCCTGGCAATAGAATTCCTGCAAAAACTTGGAAAGCTCCTCATTTACTTGTTCCCAAATGGCTGGCTATGGCTGTAAGCACTCCCAACACACTCTTCTTCTTACTTCCTCATGCCCTTGCCTCTGCCATCCGCTTCCGAGTGGGAGAACAGCTCCTTCCTCTGCTCCTTGCCGTGGGCTGCGGCCTCCCCGGCTTTGAGACCTTGTTTCCTGCTGTTTGTGCTCCGGAAGCTGGTGGGCTTCCAGCCCGCCCCGCCCACATGTCTGGACGTTGCGTTTGCAAACGAGCCAGGGTTCTCCGGACTCTCCTCTCGCTTCCCAGCAGCCAGCCCGCCAACGGGAGCAAACGCACACCGCACATGGGCGCTCCGATTCTCTCCCAGACGCTTCTGCCCGAGTGGCCGGGCCCGGAGGCTCACGGTCCGCCTGCCAGGGCCCTGCAGGCGGTCATCTCACTACAGGTTCCCCCGCAGGACGGAGCCCCGTCCTCGCGCCCGGCCCTGTGGGCGCAGACACTGTCGGTGTGTCCAGGTGATTCTGGGCCCATTCCCCCTCTCAGTGGCTCAGCCCAGTAACGGTCTCCCCTTCTTATCGCAGTCCAGCCAGGGGCGCTGGCTTCGTCCCAGAGGGGTGCAAGGCCCCTGCCCCCCGTCTGTGGCGGCTCCGTCCTCCAGCCGCGCTTGCCTTCAGGAGAAGGAGCTTCGTGTGGGCAGCGGGGAGGTGCCCACGTCACCCCCACTGCAACCCCGGGGGCAAACACAGGCACCCCCGCCCTGCAGGTCCCGGGGCCACGGCTCTGCTCCCAGGGCTGCGGTTGGAAAACACTCCTGGTAACGAGGAGCTGGCACCATGCGGGGGAGGGTCCCCAGGGGGGCGCGGGCGGAGGGCCCGGGGTGCGGTGGCTCCTTCACCTTTGTGCGCCTGCGGGCCTCCAGGCCGACGCCCCCCTCCGCGGGTCCAAGCCAAAGCGGAGCCACGGTCAAAAGCGCGACAACAACCAGACCCCGAGCGCCCGTGCGTCTCGCCTCCCGGCAGGGACCCCTGGCTGCCGCAGGGAAGGCCCTCCAGGAGCAGAGGGCGGAGCCTCCCCAGGCTGGCCCCCAAGCACCCCCACCACCCCGCCCTCCCCTCGCCTCCAGGTGAGCACCCCCCCACAACCCCGCCCTCCCCTCGCCTCCAGGTGAGCACCCCCCCACAACCCCGCCCTCCCCTCACCCCCAGGTGAGCACCCCCCCCACCACCCCGCCCTTCCCTCACCCCCAGGTGAGCACCCCCCCACAACCCCGCCCTCCCCTCGCCTCCAGGTGAGCACCCCCCTCCCCACCACACCGCCCTCCCCTCACCTCCAGGTGAGCACCCCCCCTCCCCACCACACCGCCCTCCCCTCGCCTCCAGGTGAGCACCCCCCCACAACCCCGCCCTCCCCTCGCCTCCAGGTGAGTACCCCCCCCCACCACCCCGCCCTCCCCTCGCCTCCAGGTGAGTACCCCCCTCTCCCCACCACCCCCGCCCTCCCCTCGCCTCCAGGTGAGTACCCCCCCCCACCACCCCGCCCTCCCCTCACCCCCAGGTGAGTACCCCCCGCACCACCCCGCCCTCCCCTCGCCTCCAGGTGAGCACCCCCCCCACCACCCCGCCCTCCCCTCGCCTCCAGGAACCCGCACCCACCCCCATGACTGCACACTCCTCAGAGACCCTCCTCGGACCGAGCGCCCGGCCTCCAGCCACCAGGCAGGCGGGCACCATGTGGCACCAGCATTCCTTGCTGAGGGAGCCGGTTACCCAGCGAGAACAGCTCGGGTCTGCTTGGCCGTTCAGAATGCTTGTGAACAGGTTCACCTTTGGGAAATCGGGAAATGGAGGCAGAGCAAGGTGCTTTTTCCAGGGCCAGGGGACGCCTGGCCGAGACCTATCGCCCGCCTGGGGCCCGTCTTTACGGCCTCGACGTGGACGCGAGCGGAGCCCCTGGGCCCGGGCGCGGGGGGGCCCGAGTGAGGGCCCAGCTGCCCCTCCCGCCGCAGCGCCGTGTGCGGGGCGCGGGCTGCACCAGAGGCTGGTTCGGGTGTTGACCCATTTCACGCCATCTTCACCCGACACGTCACAGGCCGCACGCTGGCCACACTCCACATGC
Organism: Corynorhinus townsendii; assembly: GCA_026230045.1. Taxonomy (NCBI): domain Eukaryota; kingdom Metazoa; phylum Chordata; class Mammalia; order Chiroptera; family Vespertilionidae; genus Corynorhinus; species Corynorhinus townsendii. The sequence goes on along the minus strand of JAPDVU010000163.1, from coordinate 19,105 downwards.
GGCGGCCATGCTCCCTGCCCGTTCAGGCTGTCACTGTTTCACTGACAGGAACAAGGCGTTCCTTACAGGGACGTCCCTTCGTCAGTCCTCTCCCAGGAGTCTCCGGATCGCGGGGGGGGAGGCTGTGTGTGCACATGTGTGTGCATGTGTGTGCATGTGTGTGCATGTGTGTATGCGTGTGTGCATGCTTGTGTCTGTTTCTACACTGAAGGATTCTGAGGTGAGGCAAACATGAGAAATCAAGAGCGAAAGAGAAAGAAACGAATAAAGATGCTGGTTTTCTCCGTGTGGTTGAACTACGGGTGGCTGTGGCTTTAGAACTTCCTTTTCTGTGATTTGGAGGAAAGTGTGGCGCCGTGCCAGGGCACCGCGGGTCCCTCTCCGTCCTCCTGCCTTGGGCGGCACACCGCGGAAACGGCACGTGAGCAGCCTCGTGGTGACTCGCTGGCGAGCGGCGGGGCCGCTTCGGGGCAGAGGGCCCGTGTCCTTGGCTCGGCTGCTGGGCGCCCTGCCCCTCCGTCTGCTTTTGGAGTTTTGCCTCCCGCAGAGCTGGTCTTGGGGCGCAGTCACCGCTTTCGCAGACGGCCCTTTGGAGTGTACGCCTGTGGGAGCGGTCCCCGGGAGGAGGGACGGCTCGTGTCCATTTCAACAGATGACACAGGCTTCGCAGACAGCGAGCCGGGACCCCAGCACTCCCGTGTCGTGGATGCGGGAGAACAACGCCGGGGGAGGTTTCCGTCCCACAGGGTGCCGCGTCTGACTGGCTCCTGTGGCTTCTTTTCATGTTTTTTGTTACTGATTTGAGAGAGAGAGGAGGGAAAGGTGGAGAGAGGGCGAGAGAGAAGCATGGATTGGCTGCCTCCTGCATGCCCTCCTGCATGCATGGGGATGGACACACACACACACAGGCACACACAGACACACACAGGCACACACAGACACACACAGGCACCTGGGCACACACAGTCACACACACAGACACACACAGGCACATGGGCACACACACACAGGCACATAGGCACACACAGACACACACAGGCGCACACAGGCACACACACAGGCACACACACACAGGCACACACAGGCACATGGGCACACACACACAGGCACACACAGGCACACACACAGGCACACACAGGCACATGGGCACACACACACAGGCACACACACACAGACACACACAGAATGGACCGGCACCCTTGGCGCACGGGATGACCTCAACCAGCTGCACGCACGGGCTGGGCCTGTGGCTTCCTTGAAGGAGCGGGTCTGGGGAGGCTGGGAGCCCCGGGCCAGCAGGACGCCACCTCTCCCCATCTCGCTCATTCTCACTCTCCCTGTTCACTTGTTCACTAGTTCATTCTGTTCTGTCCTTCCCTTTCCTTGAGGATGGGGAGGTCACACCAACGTGCGAACAGTAAGCAGGCAAACGCCAAGGGAAATCAAAACCGGACGCGACAGGTCCTGTTGCTGCTCGGAGCAGCCCTGGTCTTGACCATAAAAGAGAATCGGAGTTTCGGCCGAAGCAGCGGCGCACACTGTCTTTTCCTGTCTCCCAGAAGTCCGCTGCAGGGGCCGCAGAGGGCTTCCACGGGCTGAACGTGACCGAGGAAGAGGGCCAAAGATGCGGAGTTTGGAAAACCAAGAGACGGTGGAGATCTGTCACCACCAAGGCGATGGGCGGCCGGCAGCGCAGTGCCTGCACCAAGACCGGGGACAGAACAGCCCTCTCCCCACGGGGACCCCGGCCACACCCCCTGGGCACCACCCTGGGGTCACCAAAGTCTGCTGCCTGAGGGCACTGAGTCTGGACACAGAGCTGCCAGCCCCAGGTCCTGCGCCTCCCGGCAGTAAGGTGGGGTCAGAAGCTGGTTACCCCCAGACACTCCGAAACCGGGAGGAGGGGAATGGGCGGAAGCTCACAGTGGACTGTGGGCGCCTCGGCCAGTGCTCCAGCAGCAAACGCTCCAACAGTGGACAGACACCCAGACGGTCTGCTCTCCGCACAAGGGTGACGTGTTCCATATTTTTAAACGCAAATTCATGAAATGCTCCATAATTTAAATAAACAACAACAAAGAACCTGGATGGCGTGGCACAGTGGTTGAGCGTAGACCTGTGAGCCAGGAGGTCACGGTTCGATTCCCAGTCAGGGCACATGCCCGGGTGGCGGGCTCAGTCCCCAGCGTGGGGTGTGCAGGAGGCAGCCGATCCGTGATTCTCTCTCATCATGGATGTTTTTCTCTCTCCTTCTCCCCCCTCTCTGAAATCAATAAGAAAATATTTTTTTTAAAGGGGGAGATTGGATCACAGCCTTTGGGAGAAGCATCCGTGAAGTGTCATTTAAGAGGCTAGCATTTTTAGTGTCTACAAATTATGTAAAATATTGAAGGTAAAATAAGGCGCAGATCAAACAGAAACTGAAACTTTAGAAACCTGCAGACAAAGTCTATAAGTAACAGGAGAGAATATGCATGCGGTCTGTGCCATGAGAGCAAGCTCCGCTTTGAGACCACAGGAACAATCACAACAGGATAAGCAAGCGCACAGCAATGTAAAATATTCACAGCCTGCAGAAGGAAACAAAAATACAAACAAACTAAAATGCAAGCAAACGAGGAAAGGGTGGGTTTTTTTATATTACAATTGGGAAATAATCATTTCTTTTCAAGTTAATGGTGCATTTTAATGGTTCTTTATACTAACATCCCATTAGCTATTTGGGAAAAGATAAAAATATTTCACACACAAAAAACTCTATAGAGGTTTAACAATAGTAAACAAATCATGAGGAAAGATGATCCTAAATTATAACCAAAAATGTAAATTAGAGCAAGGGCTGAGTATCTTCCACTTACTTCAGAGCCAAAAATATAGTATAAAAATGGTATGATATCACTCACACACTCACACACGCACACACACACGCAGAGCAAGGGCTGAGTATCTTCCACTTAAACTTCAGAGCCAAAAATATAGTATAAAAATGGTATGATATCACTCACACACGCACACACGCACACACACACGCAGAGCAAGGGCTGAGTATCTTCCACTTAAACTTCAGAGCCGAAAATATAGTATAAAAATGGTATGATATCACTCACACACTCACACACGCACACACACACGCAGAGCAAGGGCTATCTTCCACTTACTTCAGAGCCAAAAACACAGTATAAAAATGGTATGATATCACTCACACACTCACACACACACGCACACACGCACACACACACGCAGAGCAAGGGCTGAGTATCTTCCACTTAAACTTCAGAGCCAAAAATATAGTATAAAAACGGTATGATATCACTCACACACGCACACACACACGCACACACGCGCACACACACGCAGAGCAAGGGCTGAGTATCTTCCACTTAAACTTCAGAGCCAAAAATATAGTATAAAAACGGTATGATATCACTCACACACGCACACACACACGCAGAGCAAGGGCTGAGTATCTTCCACTTACTTCAGAGCCGAAAATATAGTATAAAAATGGTATGATATCACTCACACACTCACACACGCAGAGCAAGGGCTGAGTATCTTCCACTTACTTCAGAGCCGAAAATATAGTATAAAAATGGTATGATATCACTCACACACTCACACACGCAGAGCAAGGGCTATCTTCCACTTACTTCATAGCCAAAAACACAGTATAAAAATGGTATGATATCACTCACACACTCACACACGCACACACGCACGCAGAGCAAGGGCTGAGTATCTTCCACTTAAACTTCAGAGCCAAAAATATAGTATAAAAACGGTATGATATCACACGCACACGCGCGCACCGCGGATGTGATTCTGATGGAGCGAGATGATCATGGCTCACTCTCAGTGGCACCGCCTGGAGGGACAGGTTTGGGCACAAAACCACCTCACGTCATCTGACTCCTGCTGCCAGAGGTGGGCTTTGACTTGAGGGATTTATTCTCAGCCCAGTGGATTCAGCATGGCAGGCGGGGCCGGGGGCCAAGAAGAGATGCGCCACAGCGCTTACACCCTTCGATGCACGGCCCGTGGACACGGGCAACAGGGTAGTGAAGACCTGGGGAGGACGGGCCGGGCGGAGGGGAAATGGGAGCTATCTGTCACACTCTCAACAATAAAACAACGTATTCAAGAAGAAAACTAACTTGTCTTAACTTGGGATTGTTCCTGCCACTGGCACACACCTTACCCCGAGCAGCCGCAAGGGGGCATCCCTCCTGCCCCTGGCAGGTCCCCCGCCACACCCCGTGCATTCCGTCCGCAGGAGACGGGGGCCTCCGTGCATTCACGTGGCTGGTCACTTACAGCAAAAGCCCAACAGCAGCTTGTCTGTTCTGTGTCCTTTAGCCCCCAGGGAGACCCTGAGCCAGAGGGTCCAGATGCCACGCAGCAGGGGTCGTGGGTCACTCAGCGGCTAAGGGGCAATTCCAGCTGCAGCCACATGGGTCTCGGGCCTGCCGCTGTGCCCAGAGGGACAGAAAGACAAAGCCCTGTGCTTGCTGCCGCCACGGGCACCGAGCAGGGGCAGCCTCTTTCGGGAGAGGGAGGGAGATGGGCAGCTGCCTTTGACGGCTGCTCACGGGTGCCTGGCTCAGAGGGTGCCGGGCCCTCCCGCTGGGACGGACCTGTTTGAAGGCACCAGGGCAGCACAGCGGAACTGGCCCGTCTTTTGTCTGCCTGTCCGCTTTGTGCCTTCTCTGTCCTCCCTGAGCCCCGTTCTCCTGCTGTTCTCTGCTCCGCTTCTTCCCATCACGCCTCCGGAATCCAGAGTGGGACCCACACCCAGGCCTTGTGGGTCTGGCCTGGTGCGGAGGGTGAAGGGCTCCCAGACAGCCCTGAGGGCCGTGTGCAGGGTGTGAGTGAGCCGCAGGTGTGTATGGAACCCAGCGCCTGAGAGGGGTTCCCCACTTAGGACAGAGCTCGGCGTTTTAGTGGGAGATCCCCAGTTACCACCACCACCACCACCACCACCACCACCACCACCACCATCACCACGTGTCTACTGGGCAGGACTGGTTTACCCAGACTCCCAGTCATCAGACCTGCCCATCTGCCCGCTAGAGTCTCTGCCAGCAGCAGCCATGAGGCTCGGAGACCATGAGCTTCTTGGGCACCAGGTCGCTCCCAGCAGGGGTCACTGACCTGGCCTACGTGACAGTCTGACGACGGGGATGTGCTTACGGTCCCAGGCCTGTGGGGCAGGGAGGTCATCCCGTATGATATGACGGTGGATGCATCTCATTACAAGGTTGTCAAAACCACACAATGTCCGACACCAAGAGTGGCCCTAAGGTAAGTTACGGATTTGGGATGACAATGACATGTGAATGTAGGTTTATCAACTGTGACAAATGTAGCACTCTGCGGGGAGACGCTGATAATGTGTGAGGGGTGAGGGTATATGAGACACGTCCGAACCTTCTTCTCAAGTTTTCTGTGAGCCTAAACTTGCATTAAAAATAACCGTCTCCTGCCCGGTGTGGCTCAGTTGGTTGAGCATCGTCTCATGCACCAGGCGGTCACCGGTTCCACTCCCGGTCGGGGCACGTGCCCAGGTTGCGGGCTCCATCCCCAACAGGGGCCGTGCAGGAGGCAGCTGATGGATGTTTCTCTAAAAAATAATGAAGTCTTTTATAAAAACCCGAAGAAAAACCACTTTAGGTTTCAGAATTTGACCAACTCCCCTAAGTTTTTATACGGCCTTTTCATTCATTTCACTTCCTCAGTAAACTGTGATTGCCGTTTAATGTCCTCTTTGGCCTAAGAGCTGCTTAGGAATTTTGTTGTTTCTTTTGCATCAGAAGTAAGAACCTGTGACTAAGTCCTCTTCTTCTAACTTAAACCCCTTTTTCAGCTGTTCTTTCCCACCACATGCACCCTGAAAGAGAAGCCGTCACCCAGTCCATTTAGCCTCCTCGAAGCAGGAGACACCCTCCCTCGGCGAGCGTCACTTCCGGTCTTTCACGCCGAGATGCTGCTGGAACGCCCGGGCGGACCGCAGGACGCGCACAGTGACAGGAGGTATTTTAACATCCGCACTCCTTCTGCAATGGCAGCTTTATGCTGCGTTGTCCGCCTCACACGCCGACAGTTCACCCCGCGAAGGGAACGGGCACTTCGGGACACTGATTCACACCCATTTTATTAAATTCAAACCCAATCCACTCTGGCATCAGGAGTGGGCCTCAGGGCCGGGAGCTACCTTCCAAATTCTCTATTGGGTCCCACATCGCCTTGTTGAATTCAGCAAAAATGCGTTGAGGAAACCGGCAGAAACAGTGACTGCATTTCAATCCGTTTCAGCCGCCGACCTGATGACAAACGTGCACCCTCCTGAGAGTGAACTGCGATGCGTGGGATTCCGAAGTGCCTCTGGAACCTTGCACAGCTTCACTATTTATAGGATGTGGACCCGAAGCCATTGTAGGCACACGCATGTGTGGCTGTGTGCGGCCGGGTCTCTGCAATACCACCATTCAGACAAGGGCACGGTCGTCCTTTCACCTTTCACTAGACGCTTGCTGGGGGTGCAGGTGGAGAACCCTGGGGCACCTGGCGCGGCGACGCGCATTGAAACTCCAGGACAAAACTCTGGAGCAGCGTGAATGGATGGAAGCGCTGAAGGATTCACGAATCCCGGAACTGGTGGGACCACAAGCACCTCCCAAGGGTGCGGGACACGAGAACCCAGCCTCGCCGCGCCCGTGAGGGCTCGGGCCTTGTACGGAGAACAGCCGCGAAGAAAACCAACTTCCCTTCACCTGAGAAGACTATCTTGGCCCGTTTGATGCTTTGATATAAGCCACTAGCATTAGGGGTTTTTCTGGAGGTCTTTCTGAAAACGGCATCTGTTAAAGAAACGCCACTTCTATAAAAACTACTGCTTTCTCTAGGGAACCTGGAGCCCATTCCTCTAAATCCGAGTCTGTAATTGGGCGCTCCCGGTCCCAGGTTACATAGGTAAAGCTAACTGGACCTGAGAGAGTGCGTCCCTTCCTGCAGAGAACAGCTGCCGGGTCACGATCCACGACCTGCGGCCTCAAACGCAAACACCGTGTATGACGGTGCTGGGAAACCCCTCGCCGACTCGGCAGTGCACGGCGTGAGGAAGGGCGTGAACAGGGACCTGCACAGGGGACAGTGGTCTGACAGACCCGGTCTGTGGCTCTCCCTCACCAACCACTGTAAACGCTATTTACTACCGCTCAGAAATGGGAAACCAGAAAATGTACTCTAAAGCAGCCAGGAAGAAGAACTAAAGGAAAACCTGTTTTTAATGTCTGAGACCGGCTGTTTTACTTAAAAACTTCACTCCTGGGGGAGGAAGGACTGCCTGGCATCTTACACCCCTTACAACTGATAGCAGACCTCAGGTTCTTAACACATTTCAACAATTTGTAAATATCTGTGATAGAAAACAGAGAATTGGTTTATATTGAAATTATTTTAATTTAGAAACAGAAAACACCTTGGAAAAAAAGAACACAAAACGGGCAGGCAATTCTTTTACTCCATGAGCTTCTCAAATCTGCACTGTCCACCAGTCCCCAAGATGAAGCCCTCGTCCACAGGCCTTCAGCCACCGCTGCAAGAGAGAGAGAGGGTCAGCTCTGCGTGCACGCCAGCTTTAACAGCCATGACCTGAGAGGCAGCTGCTGTGCTGTGAAGTGATGGGACCAAAACCAGTTCACTGAGCACCACACCCCGACAGGACCCCAGACGGCACAAAAGAGAAGAAACTGGACTTTAAAGTCTTGGACTGAAAACGTCCTTGGAGATCAAGTGGCTGCCAGGACAGACACCTGGAAACTCAGAACCCTCACGTGGGAACTGTCTTTCGGAACAAGACAAAACTGTGAACTGCCTATCGGGTGGTGGAGGAGAAGTGTCCAGTTTGATAGAGAACACACTGGCGGGTAGTAAAGAGCTCAGACTAGCAATGGTTCTCAACCGCGGCAGCTTCCCAGGCAGCCAAACCCCGGGCTTACTCATCTGAAAACAAAGTCCCTTCACACCCGCAGGTGCTTAATGAATACCAGCAGACCCAGCAGCATTCAAAAGTCAAGATATATCTGCGCTTTAATGAAATAGCAAACTGTCAACTCAAGTGGTTTCAATTTTCCTTCTATTCTAGGTATTGTCTATTTCAAAAAGTTTACTTACACGATGATGTTGTTAATAGGGATGTGGATCAATTTCACGAAAAAGCCAATGAAACCCATTATAGCAAATCCTATTGCTGTCGCCATGGCAATCTTCTGGAATTCTGGATTAAAAACACAAAATTCATCATTTTCACAGTACACTGCAAGTATAGGGGGGAAAACTAGTGGTAATATAAACTTACTGGTGAACATTTCTCCTGATAAGAAATACATAATTTTAAGTAAAATAATGTATGACACTATTTGTCAGTAGCAAAAAGCTGACAGGTTTTAAGAAACAATATGCCACTAGTGAATCCATAAACAAGCAGTGAAATATTTTATCTTCTCAGCAAATAACCAGGATGCCAAAAAGAAATAAAATGTGGATAGAAGAAATACAGAGCATTTGTCTTTAAAACCTTCTAACACTGCTAAAAATCTATATATATGAAAGGCTAATATGCAGTGTCCCCTCAGGAGTTAGACCAGGAACTCGATCACTATGACGTGTGCTGACCACCAGGGGGCGGCGCGGAACATGGCGGGTGACCAGTGGCGGTGGCAGAGTGCTGAGGGAGCGAGGGAAGGAGGAGGCGGAGAACTGCACGGTGGCGGCACGTGTGTGGCAAGGGAAGGAGGAGACAGGGAAGCAGGGAACCTGATTGGCCCTGATTGCCAGCCAGGCCTAGGGACCCTGCCCATGCACGAATTTCGTGCACTGGGCCTCTAGTAGGTTATAAAAGCACAGAATATGACTTTTCATAAAAAATAGGTCGACTGGATTTGATATTATGAAGAAGCCAAACACAAGGCTTGAAAATCAGATAGTGGTGAGCACAATTTTCTGTAAAAGTTTCAGACTCGGGTACTGTTTCCATTTCACGTTATTTCCTCGGGGAAGCTATCCAGACGTGGTTAGTCCTCCTGTTAACTCTTCTATTTCTTTTCCGTAACACTTTCGACAGCAGTAATTAGAAACTGTAACTGCATTTATTTGCTTAGGACTACCTTCCCTGAAAAAGTCTAAGCTCCGTAAGAGCAAGGACTATTCTCTATTATATACTGTTGTACAGTTTACTATATATATAATATAATGTATTAAATTCTCTATTGTAATCCCAGCTCCTAGCCCAGGCAGCAGTCAAGAAATGAATAAAAGGAGACAAACTCTGGTGCATCTTTTAACACATGAATCATCTAGTATATCTATATACATAAAAGTCTAAGCGACTGTTATGACCGGTCGCTATGACGTGCACTGACCACCAGGGGGCAGACGCTCAACACAGGAGCTTCCCCTGGTGGTCAGTGCGCTCCCACAGCAGGAGCGCCACTCAGCCAGAAACCGGGCTCATGGCTGGCGAGTGCAGCGGCAGTGGCGGGAGCCTCTCCTGCCTCTATGGCAGTGCTAAGGAGTGTCAAGCCAAGCAGTAAGGAGTGAGCAGATGGGTGGTTAGGAGCGAGGGGTCCCGGATTGTGAGAGGGATGCCTGACTGCCAGATGTCCAAATGCAGGGACCGGGCCTAAACCAGCAGTTGGACATCCCCCGAGGGGTCCTGGATTGCAAGAGGGTGCAGGCCAGGCTGAGAGACGACCCCACCCCGTGCACGAATTTCATGCACTGGGCCTCTAGTGATAAATAAGAAATTAACTTCCTAGGTTGATTCCTGTTAGGGTTCTGTTTGGGGGAGGGAAAGGGGGCAGTACAGAGCATGAGGACCCCCAAAAGACTTTGCAGAGTGAAAATAATGGAAGATACTAAAAACTCTGAAGTCATTAAATATGACTAACGCAAACATAGTATGAAAACAAGGCTGTAATAAATACTCTTACACCATTTGAAATACATAAGACAGAAGCATGTATAAAGTGTACAAAATATAGAAAGTGACACTGTTAAAAAATAAAGCAAAATAAGTAAAAATGTGGATTAAAAGAAAGTAACTCAATGGCTACTGAAGAGGACAACCGTCACCAAGTAAAAGGCTTGGAAAATGCGGGCACTGACCTTTGCCTCTCACTTGAAAGCTTACCTTTTCGGTCGGGTTTGGTGCATCTCTTGACCAGCCGGATGGAATCCTTCACAAACTGCCGACTTGGCTCAACAAACTGCATTACCTGGTCCATGATGCTTGTCTGGACAAAGAGGAGAAGAGACAGTCAGGTGTCACTGTCACGCAGCCACGACGTGCTGTTCTACCAACGTGTAAAGGAGACCGGCCAGAAATGCATGCCTGCCGTGGGTCAATGCCACCCCACGAAAGAAACCAAACCAAAGGAAAGAGAAGGAAAAGGCGACTCCAAGCCTAAACTGACGCTGTTTTTGTAAATTCCAGCAATGGCAACCGCTTTGCCCGTGATTATCCATCACTGACAAGGGATGCGCAGGGCGGCGCCATCACATCCCGTCCTCACGCACTCCGCAGGCCTCCGCTGTTCCTACTAAGGAGCCAACAGTGTTGGGAATCCAAGAGATACTTTCTCTCTTTTAAACTCCCAGAAGCTCGTGTCTCCCCCATTAAATGCCAGCAATGGTGCTGCAAGAGCCAGAGTCAGGCAAACGTGGATTGCAAGCTGACTGCTCCAAGCCGTGGCCACCCACCACGTCTAGGAAGAGCACACCTGATGGGAGAGACCTAGCAAATGTCCAGAACCACAAGGACGACTAACGCTACGCACCAGCCTTTAGGTCTGGACACAGCTCTAGGAAAACAGGGTGAGTTCCTCACAGGGGTTCTGCGACGCCTAACCTTAGCTTGGCGAGCTAGAGGCCAGCCTATCCCGTTCGTTACCATTCCCTCCAGGCCTAGGGGAGCGGCCAGGCACATACACACTCAACACACTTCTGCCGAGTCCCTAGCGAGAGGCAGTCAGGCCAGGCTGGGATGTGAGTCCCCTCGGATGTGAGCCCTCTGGGATGTCTATGTGAGCTCTCAACCGTCTATGACCAGGGGTCCTCAAACTGCGGCCCGCCGAGGACACTGATCCGGCCCGCCGGGTGTTCTTGCCGCCGCTGCCTGTCCTGCTTAGCAGCGACTCGTCCCGGGCCCGCAGTGCGTGTGTGGAATGTTGTTGTTTTTACTATAATCCGGCCCTCCAACGGTCTGAGGGACAGTGAACCGGCCCCTGTTTAAACAGTTTGAGGACCCCTGGTCTATGACAGTGGTCTATGACATGCTTCCTCGCTGGGGTGGGCAGGTGGGATAACAGACTCCAAACGTGTGGGGATTCTAATTCGCGTTCTGGGCCGAGAATGTTGGGTCCCTCCGAAAACGTATCAACCCGTTTTCTCAGTATTTCACTCAGCTTTTCAAATCCAGAGGCTTACACTTGATAGCTGCCACCATGCAAGTTAAGGACCCTTTCCCTGGGGTGGGGCTGGAGGTGGGCTGGGGGTGGGGGGCTGCAGGAACCCTCCGTGACCTGTTCATTAGATTGACAATCCCCCCACATCACAGACGCCTGGCAGGGCCGCCTGAATACGGCTCTCCCGAGGGCACAAACATCCCAGAGGGCTCACATCCAGGGGACTCACATCCCAGAGGGCTCACATCCCAGAGGGCTCACATCCCAGAGGGCTCACATCCCAGAGGGCTCACATCCCAGAGGGCTCACATCCCAGAGGGCTCACATCCCAGAGGGCTCACTTCCCAGAGGGCTCACATCCAGGGGACTCACATCCGAGGGGACTCACATCCCAGAGGGCTCACATCCCAGAGGGCTCACATCCCAGAGGGCTCACATCCCAGAGGGCTCACATCCCAGAGGGCTCACATCCGAGGGGACTCACATCCGAGGGGGCTCACATCCCAGAGAGCTCACATCCCAGAGGGCTCACATCCAGGGGACTCACATCCGAGGGGACTCACATCCCAGAGGGCTCACATCCCAGAGGGCTCACATCCGAGGGGGCTCACATCCCAGAGGGCTCACATCCGAGGGGACTCACTTCCCAGAGGGCTCACATCCCAGAGGGCTCACATCCGAGGGGACTCACATCCGAGGGGACTCACATCCCAGAGGGCTCACATCCCAGAGGGCTCACATCCAAGGGGACTCACTTCCCAGAGGACTCACATCCCAGAGGGCTCACATCCCAGAGGGCTCACATCCAAGGGGACTCACATCCCAGAGGGCTCACATCCCAGAGGGCTCACATCCGAGGGGACTCACATCCCAGAGGACTCACATCCCAGAGGGCTCACATCCCAGAGGGCTCACATCCGAGGGGACTCACATCCCAGAGGGCTCACATCCCAGAGGGCTCACATCCGAGGGGACTCACATCCGAGGGGACTCACATCCGAGGGGGCTCACATCCCAGAGGGCTCACATCCGAGGGGACTCACTTCCCAGAGGGCTCACATCCCAGAGGGCTCACATCCGAGGGGACTCACATCCGAGGGGACTCACATCCCAGAGGGCTCACATCCCAGAGGGCTCACATCCGAGGGGACTCACTTCCCAGAGGGCTCACATCCCAGAGGGCTCACATCCGAGGGGACTCACTTCCCAGAGGGCTCACATCCCAGAGGGCTCACATCCGAGGGGACTCACATCCCAGAGGGCTCACATCCCAGAGGGCTCACATCCGAGGGGACTCACATCCGAGGGGACTCACATCCGAGGGGGCTCACATCCCAGAGGGCTCACATCCGAGGGGACTCACTTCCCAGAGGGCTCACATCCCAGAGGGCTCACATCCCAGAGGGCTCACATCCAGGGGACTCACTTCCCAGAGGACTCACATCCGAGGGGACTCACATCCCCAAAGCCAACCCCCACGGAGGCCCGGCGGCAGGCCATCGTCCTGACCACAGCACAGAAGCCCCGAAACCCCTGACACAGGCCTCACACGCAGAGACCCGAGGACGCCTTTTCATGCCCGGAAGAACCGCGGGCCTGGGAGCCCCTCTCCTCCAGGGCCCGCGTCTCCGCTTCCACCCAGCGTGGCCGGACCCGGGCCCTCTCCCCGCCCGCCGGCCGGCCGGCCGCCCCGCGAGTCACAGAGGGTCGCTCACGTCCCGGACAGCGCCTTACCTCCGCCGCCGCCTTGCCGCCTCAATGCCTGGGACACGTAGCACGGGAGCCGACCCTCTGTCGCAAGCCGGAACCGGAATCCAGGTCGCTGGCCTCCAGCCCGCCCACCTCTGCGTTCATTGGTCTTTTGCGCGTAGACCTCACTGCGCAGGCGCCGCCGACGAGCGTCGCGGCCCCGCTTCCGGTGAGAGGACCGCCCAGGGGCTGGGCTTCCTGTGGGGCTTGGCTCTCGGATGCTGCGAGTTTGGCGGCTGCCTTGTTCTTCCCCTTCAGCCCCGGTGCCCCGCCAGCTCCAGGTACCCCACGAGTCCCCGGTGCCCCGCCAGCCCCCCGCTACCCCACGAGTCCCCGGTGCCTCGCCAGCTCCAGGTACCCCACGAGACCCCGGTGCCCCGCCAGCTCCAGGTACCCCACGAGTCCCCGGTGCCCCGCCAGCCCCCCGCTACCCCACGAGTCCCCGGTGCCCCGCCAGCTCCCCGCTACCCCACGAGACCCCGGTGCCCCGCCAGCTCCAGGTACCCCACGAGCCGCCGGTGCCCCGCCAGCTCCCCGCTACCCCACGAGACCCCGGTGCCCCGCCAGCTCCAGGTACCCCACGAGTCCCCGGTGCCCCGCCAGCTCCCCGCTACCCCACGAGTCCCCGGTGCCCCGCCAGCTCCCCGCTACCCCACGAGACCCCGGTGCCCCGCCAGCTCCAGGTACCCCACGAGCCGCCGGTGCCCCGCCAGCCCCCCGCTACCCCACGAGCCGCCGGTGCCCCGCCAGCCCCCCGCTACCCCACGAGCCGCCGGTGCCCCGCCAGCTGACGCTCCCTCGCGCGGCGCGGGCTGTGGGCCGCTAAGTAGGCAGGTCTCAGGGGCTGCACCTGACGGATGACTTGGAAGTGTGTTTCCTCCTGACGGCACGCTCTCTGTGCGCGCACTTTCAGGGGCCACGATGAAGCTGCAAGCTGTATGATGGTGCTGGACCGGCCTAATTCGAATTCGTGCCCCCCGCCCGCAAACCTGGCTTCCTCCCGGGTCGGTCATGGGAATACCGCGGGAACGGGCCGCCCTTGCGTGCTTCGCCTTGATTTGGGGGACGTGGTTATCATCTGCGTCTTGCTGAGAACATTATGAACCCGAGCATTTGGTCCCTGGTGAGCGTGTCAACCTGTGGCTTTGTTTGTAGGATGACTCCTTACTCCAGGCACGGCCTACCCCAGTGGTCGGCAAACCGCGGCTCGCGAGCCACATGCGGCTCTTTGGCCCCTTGAGTGTGGCTCGTCCACAAAATACCGTACAGTGCAATTGAAGGAGTACCCTAATTAAGTTAATAACAATGTACCTACCTATATAGTTTAAGTTTAAAAAGTTTGGCTCTCAAAAGAAATTTCAGTCGTTGTACTGTTGATATTTGGCTCTGTTGGCTAACGGTTTTCCCGACCACTGGTCTACCCCCTTGCAGCTGTTGTGGTCTGGCGAGGGAATTTACAATGCCCGGAGGGACAGACAAGTGAACAAAGTAATTAAGACCATGTAAAGGCTGCGTCTGTAGCAAATAAAAAGGGTATTGGGGTGGTGGGGGGGGGGGGCGCAAACGGTGGGAGAAAGACAGGACTCCCTTAGGTGGTGACTACGGGGGAGGCTCTAAGGAAATGATCCCTGGGCTGAAACCCGGGATAAAGAATGATTCAAATTATTCAGACATCCCAGGTCAACTCAGGATTTAAAAGTGACTCTTCAATTAAGACTTATAAAAGAGTATAGCAGGGTTATTGGTTATAGCCACAAAAAGTGTTTCAGGGATCCATCAACAGGAAAATGGATAAGCAAATGAACAAAAAGACGTATTTCTACAATGAAATACTACACAATTGAGAAAAAGTTATATGCAGCGTTGATGAATATCTGAAACATGGTAAGTGAAATAAGTTACTGTAAGATGTATATATTTTTTAAAATATTTTAATTCTTATTATTTTGACTAGACAGTAAAATAGTGCCCTGCTATGGTGAAAAAATTAACGCACTTCCTCCTCCCCCCCTCCCCCATTTACTAGTGTTTTAGGCTCTTTCCTAAATAAGGGATGGTTCTTTTTCTGGCTTCATTAAGTATGACTTCATTAAGATAAAAAACTTCTCTCCAAAGACACTATTAAGAGAAAAAGAAAAAGACAGAGACGGGGAAAAAATAACTGCAAAACGCATATCTGATGAAGGACTCGTATCCAAAATGTTCGAAGAACTCAAAATTCATTTAAAAAAAAAAATAGGCAAAGAGTCCCAAAAATGCCTCACCGGAAAAGATGTGCAGAGGGCACATAAGCATATGAAAAGGTGCTCAGTATCACCTGTCACCAGGGAATTGCAAAGTAAAACGGTGAGATCCCTCTGCTCACCCATCGGAGTGGCTAAAATTCAACGCTGGCCGCTCCAAGCGCTGAGGGGTGTGGGGCAGCAGGGGCCTTCATTTCAGACCGCGGCGGCCACTTGGGAAGACAGCGGGGCAGTTCCTCACAGAGCTGAACACCTCACACCGCCATCCAGCAGTCACGCTCCTTGGTATTTACCCCAACGAGTCGGAAACATGTCCACACACACACCTGCACACACAGAGGCTTTAGTCACGATTGCCCAGACGTGGAGGCAACAAAGGTTTCCATGTTTTTTATCAGAAGAATCTAAGAAAGACACAAAATGGCAAAATAACTCCAAGGAAGCACATGTATGTATGTATGTGAGACACACCTCCTCTCTCACACACACACACACACACACACACACACACACACACACACTCTCACACTCATTCCAGGCTCACCTGATAGCCTGTAAGCCTTTCAAAACAGTGTATTGTTCTCACTACCTTTTTGTTGTTGTTTTTTATTGTTGTTAATAAAAGTCAAAGTGGTAAATAGTTTACAGTCAGTGAGACATTTTGTTATTAGGAAGACTCATCATTGCTGCGATCAGTTACCCGTGGAGCTGTCTGCAAAAGTTGGTTCCATGCAAGTACTTTGATTTGTAGTTGGAGCGTTCGGCCACCAGAGGGCAGTGCAGGAGCACGCGTGGTCACAGCCTGCGCTGGGCAGTGCCGGGAATGGCTTGGCCTTGGGTCTGGCAGCACTGCTTTGGTGTAGCAACCAAGTAGCTCTTCTACAAAAGGAGGCTATAACCTGACGGTTAGCACCGAGAAGCACTCGTCCCATCCAAAGTGAAAAGAAAGGAATGTGTTCCTAGAAAAAAACTTGATTCAAAATGTCTTGTTTCCAACAGGATTCCTCAGTAACAAAGTAGCTCCTATCCACAAACTCCCGGGGAGATAATGGAAATCTCCAGCTGCGCGTAGACCCCGCCATGAAGACGGGAGCAGAGAGGCAGGGGTTCTGCAGGGGCAGGGAAGAAGGGGAGCCGCCTGTGAACGTCCAGTTTTGTGCCTTGGACCCTGAGGCAGCCCCAGCAGGTGCCGCGCGGGCCCGGGAGCTCAGGCCCGGGCCTGGTTTTTTGGCCAAAAGAAGATGAACTCATGTTCATCTTTCACGTCGTCTTCTCGTAGCTTCGTTGTAGTTGCGGTAAACCCTTCCTGCCCTGCCCCCTGCTTGCTCCCCTGCAGTCTCCATGCGCCTCCTTGCTGTGGTCCTGGCTTCCGGTCCGTCCACAGACATCGCAGCCTCCCCCAGTGGTCCAAGCCACTGCGCTCGCTGCTCTCCGCGCCTCCATGTTCCTCCTCCGCTTGGCTGCCCGCCTTTCTCCTTCCTGCGTGGAGTCTGTCACTGTCTCCTCCCAGACGCCTCCTAAGCAGAGGGGGCCCCACCCCGGTCCCCTCCATCCCATTGCACTGGCTTGTGTCCTTCCCAGCACTCACACGGTCGGAGATGGTGTGCGTCTGTTGCAGCGGGAGTCACTCCAGATGTAAAAGTGGTTTAACAGGGAAAAGCAGTAAGAGAACTAGCAGAGCACACAGTGATCCTAACGCATGTGACTTGTTCGGGCTCAGGCCGGGGTGGGTAGTCCGCATGGCCAAGGCACCAATAAGAAAGGACAGTCCCCGGAGGCTGTATGTTCATGGCATGTACTTGGGGCTGGGGAGCAGGGTCGGGGGGGGCATCCCTGAGACAGCTCAGTTCCCTGGCTGGGGGTGGGCTTGTGGGGAAGGACCTCCTCTGGATCTCGGCCCTGGTAACTGGCCTGCCCCTCTGTTAAGCTAACCCAGGTCTCCGCTAGGCTCCCACAGTCAGGAGGATGTGAGCAATTCGAGGTCATCGGCTTTCCCTCCGCTAAAATGTAGCAGCACAGGCAGGGGCCTTGTCTGCCGTCACCACCGCAGCGGCATGGCGCACAGGGGCAGGTGATCAGACCCTTCGGGGTGAATAAAAGGTGACAGCATGAGTGGTGATGGCGCGAACAGCTACCGAGAAGGATGGGTACGAGCAGGAGAGGCCACGTGTCCCGGAAATGGTGCCGTGGGGGTGGACTGGGCCTTCTGGGCGGACAGTGTTGAGTTGGTTGTAGCACCGTCCCCGGTGCAGACGCTGCAGGTGGCACCAGTCACTCGTGACGCCAGCCACAAGGGGTCCTTCCGTGCCTTTTAAACCCACGCCCGTGCTAACTGAGCATCATCCGTGCGCTTCTACCCATCCGCTGGGCTGCACTGCTCTTAAATCAGCGGTTCGCTCTTTGTATTTGACCCCGCTTTCCCCGATCAGTTTTGTAAGAGGAGCAGGTGGGGATTTGAGGGAGACCTGGTCCACGGGTCTCTTTTCCGTTCTGACTGTTCTTTTCATCTCCGTCCACCATCACAGTCCGCCAGAGTGGTTTGGCAACGAGAGTGATGATGAGGTCATTTCCACTATATTCAGGCCAATGTTAGTAATGCTTACTGCATACTCATCCACTTTGGGATGCTTCTAAATTAGCAAAATAGGGGAGGGAAATTGTCAGATGAGAGGAAATTATGTGTCAAGCTGAATCCTGAGGAGAGTGACTAATAAGACAACGTGCAATACGCAGCCAGCACTGGGCTGGGGTCAGCTCCTGAGGAATGCTCGTGAGGACAGACTTCCCTAGTTCTGCTCACCCCTGAAGATGAATCCTGGGGAGAGATCTGACCAACTTGTAACACTAGCAGGATTTACACTCAGAATGTCAACACAAACTGTAAAGGAGGCAAAACAGATCTTTGGCTGTCTCCACCATGACCCATTACCGGCATCGTTTTTCTCCACCAAAGTCGTATCTGTCACTAAGGGCCCTTAGGGAGTGAAGAGTGACACGTCATGGAGAAAGCACACAGCTGAGTTCACTGTGTTTCCACAGGGCCAGGTCATCCGCGGCAGTCATGTCAGAGCAATCTTCTCCAACCAGTGATTAGCTCCAGGCGCTCTCTGCAACACCCCAATGTTATGCCCTTGGCCATTTTTTTTTCCCCCTGTAATTCCCTTCAGCATCACCTTTTCACGCTACTTCCTGCGTTCTCCTGGGCTCTAAAGTGGTTTCCTCCTCAGATCACCTCGTACCCAGTAGTGGAACCACAGTCTGCTGGTTACGCCTCTCACATTTTACACCTTGGTGTAACCTCGCCTCATCACAGCTTCAGCTTGCACTTAACTACAGGCTTCACGCCGAACACTGAGTAACCTTTGCAACCGCATGTCAAATGGGGCCTGCCTAGGCACTGTCCTCCCAGCTCCTCGCCCTCAGCCCCGTGTCTGCCGGGCCCACCACCAAACCCTTGGTGCTTTCTTGATTGTGGTATAGCATGCACCTCACCCGCTCTCCAGCCTGTACGCATAGGCGTCCACCCTCTCACTGCCGGAACCTGCCAGCAACGAATGGTACCTGAATGAGGGGGTGAGGCTAAAGAAAAGACAGACAAGAACACATGGGGTTGGGAGGACTGAGACTTGACTCTGCAGTCCCGAGTTTATT
>JAPDVU010000162.1:0-25989 GCA_026230045.1 Corynorhinus townsendii | reverse complement strand
AGGGAGCATCCATGACTGAATTAGGGGAGGGGCTGTCTGCCCCACTATCCTGAGGACAAGGACTGGTAGTTTCCCCACACCAGAGAACTGATAAAAACTCCAGGTTTCCAACAGACCCCGCTGATCTCCACACAAGGATCTCTGTCCAGCCAAGGGCAGAGTAATATTTTTGGGTCACTAAACAACACCTCCCCTGCCTAAAGCTCTTTCAGAAACAGACTTCTGAGTGATTAAGATTGTCAGCTGGATAGCAGGCAAAGATGGGCAGAGGAGGAGCCATGGGAACAAAGGATGCTTGCTGACCCAACCTTTGGCCCCAAACTGCTAACAAAACTACTTTACAGGGCAGATTGGCCCCTCCTGCCTGCAGCCAAGTTCTGTGGAGACAGAGACAAAAGGTGGATCAGTGGATCTCTTAGAACTTCAAGTAGGTTGCTCAAAGACAAAGGAGGACAGTTTCTGAAAGCAGTTAGCACTAAATAGCTCACAGGAAGCCCAGAAGTGGCATACAGAACAGAAAAGTAGGATCCAAAAGGATCCCCCATAGGGCACTAAACTCTGCTGAAACAAATGCCACTTCACTTTTTTTCTTCATTTTTACTTATCTTTTTTGTTTCATATTTTCTATTTCCTTTCCTTTTCACTTTTAATTTATCTTTATGTATTTGCTTTATTGATTTCTTATTATTCTAGTCTCTGTTGTTTCATTCAGACATAGAGTTCAGAGAAATAATGGCAAAGATGCTCAAAAGCATGAGAAAAGACATACTAACTATGGAGTATGGCATAGCAGTAATAAAGAACACAGTGGAAAGAACACACAGCAGATTAGGGGAAACCAAGGATCTGATCAGTGATTTAGAAGACAGGGTAGAAAAATCATGGAGTCAGCGAACCAAAAAGAAAAAAACAACTAAAAAATAGGAGGACAATTTAAGGGAGCTGTGGAACAACATATAACATAACAATATTCACCTATATAGGTGTGCCAGAAGGCAATGAAAGAGAACAAGGGATAGAGAGCCTGTTTAAAGAAATAATGGTAGGGGAGAGTGGGGGTAAGGGGGAGAGATCAACCAAAGGACTTGTATGCATACATATAAGCCTAACCAATGAACACAGACACCAGGGGATGAGGGCATGAGTGGGGGAGACTTTGGGGGGCATAAGAACACATATGTAATACCTTAATCAATAAAGAGAGAGAAAAAAGAAAAGAAATAATGGCAGAAAACATCCCCAACCTGGTGAAGGAAAAAGTCACACAAATTCAGGAGGCACAGAGAGTCCCAAGCAAGAAGAACCCAAACAGACCCATGCCCAGACACATAGTAATTAAAATGCCAAAAATTAAAGACAAAGAGAGAATATTAAAGGCAACAAGAGAAAAGCAATTTTTTACTTACAAATGATCTCCCATAAGGCTTTTGGCTTATTTCAAATCAGAAACTCTACAGGCCAGAAGGAAATGGCATGAAGAATTCAAGGTAATGAAAACCAGGATCTGAAACCACGATTACTATATCCAGCAAGGCTATCATTCAAAATAATGTTGAAATAAAGAGCTTATCAGGTAAAAAAAAGTCTAAAGTTGTTTATCACTACCAAACCAGCACTGCAAGAAATGTTAAAGGGACTGCTGTAATGAGAAAAACATGGAGAGAGAGAACATAAGCATAAAGAATTAAAATGGCAATATAAGTACCTATGAATAACCTTAAACGCAAATGGATTAAATGCTCCAATCAGAAAACATAGTGTAGCTGAATGGATACGAAATCATAACCCAATTATATGCAGTTTACAAGAGACCGACCTCAGAACAAAAGACTCACACAGGTTGAGAGTAAATGAATGGAAAAATTTTCCATGCAAACAAAAAGGAAAAGAAAAACCTGGGGTAGCAACACACATATATCTGAGAAAATAGACTTCAAAATGAAGGCCATCATAAGAGACAGTAAAGGTAACCCTGGTAGACATATATGGACCTAATATAAGATCTCCTAAATACATAAAAAAAAACCTCCATAAGACTGTCAGGGAGAGATCAACAGCAATACAGTCATAATAGAGGACTTTAATACTCTGCTAACCTCACTGGATGGATCTTCAAACAAAAAAAATTAACAAAGAAACAGAGACTCTAAATGACACAATGGAACAGATGGATTTAATTGACATTTGTAGAACATTTCATCCCAAAGGTGCAGAATATACATTCTTCTCAAGTGCACGTGGGTCATTGTCAAAGATAGACCACATGTCAGGACTCAAAGCAAATCTCTACAAGTTCAAGAACAGTGAGATCACATCAAGCATCTTCTAAGATCACAATGGCATAAAATTAGAAATAAACTACAATAAAACATGAAAAAAACATTTAAACAAATGGAGACTAGTATAATTACTAAATAATGAATGGACTACTGAGATGGCCAAGAAAGAAATAAAGAACTTCCTGTAAGCAAATGTAAATGAACAAAAAACAACTTAAAACCTATGGGACACAGTGAAAGCAGTCCTGAGACAGTAGTTCATAGAACTACAGGCTTACCTCTTAAAAAAAAATTAATAATAAGTTATTTAATCCTACAACTTAAAGAATTAGAAAGAGAACAATAAGGAAAGCCCAGAGTAAGTAGAAGGAAGAAAATAATAAAGATCAGAGGAGAAATAAATGACACAGCAGCAAAAACAAACAGACAAACAAAAAAACACTCACACAAAAAATAAATGAAACTAAGAGCTGGTTCTTGGAAAAGATAAACAAGATTGATGAACCATTACCCAGACTCACCAAGAAACAAAGAGAGAAGACATAAATAATTAAAATCAGAAACAAAAGCAAAGCAGTAACAACTGACACTACAAAAATCAAAATGATAGTAAGAAAACACTATGAACAACTATATGCCAACAAGCTGGACAATGTTGATGAAATGAAAAATTCCTAAAAAAATGCAATCTTCCAATATTGAATCAGGAAGAATAAGAAAATCTGAATAGGCCAATAACTACTGATGAAATAGAGGCAGTTCAAAAAACTCCCAGCAAATAAAAGCCTTGATCTGGACAACTTCACATGGGAGTTTTATCAAACCTTCAAAGAACAACTACCACCTATCCTCAAAACATTCCAAAATATCCAAGAAGAAGGAATATTTCCAAGCTATTTTTTTGAGGCCAGCATTATCTTAATTCCAAAATCATATAAAGACACCACAGAGAAAGAGAATTTCAGGCCAATATCCCTGATGAACATAGAGGCTAAAATCCTCAACAAAGTATTAAGAAATCAGATCCAGCAATATATAAAAAGACCATATACCATGACCAAGTAGGATTTACTCCTGGGATGCAAAGCTGGTGTAACATTTGCAAATCAATAAATGTGATACATCACATAAACAAATTTAAAGAAAATAATCAAACTATCATGTCAATAGATACAGTAAAAGCATTCAACAGAATTCAACACCCATTTTTTATAAAAATTTTCAGCAAAGTGCTAATAGAGGAATTATATCTCAATAAAGGCCATATATGACAAACCTACAGCCAACATCATACACAAAGGTCAAAAATTAAAACCATTTCCTCTAAAAAACAAGTACAATATGGGAATGTATGCTTTCACCACTCTTATTAAAAACTAGTGGCCTGGTGCACGAATTCATGCACATTGGAAGGAAATTAATTAGAAGGAATATTTTAATATTGCTGTTCACGAAAAAAATGGCGATGGAATAGATAGAAGTGCCCCGAGCCTTGTCCCGGAGTAGATAGAAAGAACAGCTGAGGGTCACATGGGGAGTGTCTGTTCTTGAGATAAGGGACAGCTATACTCCAGGAGAAGGTGGGGGACTGCTGGACAGGGCTCCCCTGACCGGGAAGCCCCCACTGCTGCTGGGTTCCCTCCCAGAGCAACTGGCTCAAACGTGGAGACCATGGCATCTTGAGGGGAAAGTGGATGTTATGGGAAGCCTGAAAATCTACAACTGCGGCACCCACCAAACAGCTGAGAACCCCAGAGCACTCCTCTCCAATTGGCGCAAACACACGGATTCAGAGGAGGTCTACACTCCACCATGGAAAGGAGAGAGAACTACATAACCAGACAACCAGAGAAGAGAGACCATGGGGAGACAAAGAAATAGCCCACATATGAAATAAAAGCAGGCATTACCAGAAAAGGAAGTAAACGAAATGGAGGCAAGCAACCTGTCAGAGAAAGAATTCAGAGAAATAGTCATAAGGTGGCTGAAAATAATGGAGACAAATTTGACAACACGAGTAAGAACCAAGAGGAAATGAAAAAGAACAAAGAAGAAATGAAAAATGACATCGCTGCTGTAAAGAAGTCAATAGAAAGCATCAAGAGTAAACTAGAAGAAGCAGAGGACTGCATCAGTGAGCTAGAACACAAGGTAGGAAAAAATACCCAAGTAGAGCAGCTTCTAGAAAAAAAAAAAAAAAAAAACAAGGGGAGAGCCTAAGGGAACTTTGGGACAACATCCACATAATAGGGGTTCCAGAAGGAGAGTAAACTGTGCAAGGAATAGAAAACCTGTTTGAAGAATTTATGACAGGGAGAAAAAACTCCACTGATATAGGGAAGAAAAAATCCACACAAATCCAAGAAGCACCAGAGTCCCAAGCAAAATGAACCCCAAAAGACCGATGCCAAGATGCCAAGGCACATTATAATTAAATTGACAAACTCCAATAACAAAGTAAGAATATTAAATGTGGCCAGAGAGCGACAGAAAGTTACCTCCAAAGGAACCCCCATCAGACTAGCAACTGATTTCTCAACAGAAACACATCAGGCCAGAAGGGAATGGAATGAAATATACAAAGTCATGCAAAGGAAGGGTCTGAATCCAAGAATACTGTACCCAGCAAGGCTATCAATCAAAATTGAAGGTGAAATCAGGAGCTTCACAGACAAAAAAGAACTAAGGGAATTTATTACCACCAAAAAAGCAAAGCAAGAAATGCTAAAAGGTCTGCTGTAAAAAAAAAAAAATATGAAGCAAAGAAGGAACACAGGGGTAAAGAATAAAAATGGAGAAAAATAAGCACCTATCAAAAATAACTTTAAATGTAAATGGATTAAATGCCCCAATCAAAAGACATAGGGTAACAGACTGGATAAGAAAACATGACCCATATTTATGCTGTCTACAAGAAACCCACCTCAGAAACAAAGACACACAGACTGAGGGTGAAGGGATGGAAAAAGGTTTTTCAGGCGAATGGAAAACCTGTTTGAGGAAATTATGACAGAAAAGTTCCATGATATAGGGAAGAAAAAACCCACACAAATCCAAGAAGCTCACAGAGTCCCAAGCAAAATGAACCCCAAAAGACCGACGCCAAGGAACATTATAATTAAATTGGCAAACACCAACAACAAAGTAAGAATCTTAAAAGCGGCCAGAGAGAGATAGGAAGTTACATACAAAGGAACCCCCATCATACTAGCAACTGATTTCTGAACAGAAACTCATCAGGCCAGAAGGGAATGGAATGAAATATACAAAGTCATGCAAAGGAAGGGTCTGAATCCAAGAATACTGTACCCAGCAAGGCTATCAATCAAAATTGAAGGTGAAATCAGGGGCTTCACAGACAAAAAAGGACTAAGGGAATTTATTACCAATGAACCAGCAATGCAAGAAAGGCTAAAGGGTCTGCTATAAAAAAATAAATAAATAAATAAATAAATAGGAAGCGAAAATGGAACAAAAAATAAAAACGGCAACTATAAGCACCTATCAGTAATAACTTTAAATGTAAATGGATTAAATGCCCCAATCAAAAGACATAGGGTAATGGATTGGATAAGAAAACACAACCCATATATCTGCTGTCTACAAGAAACCCACCTCAGAGAAAAAGACACACACAGACTGAGGATGAAGGAAAGGAAAAAGGTTTTTCAGACAAAAGGAAATGAAAAAAAAAAAAGCTGGGGTAGCAATACTTATATCTGACAAATTAGATCTCAAAAGTGAAGGACATAACAAGAGATAAGGAAGGCCACTTCATAATACTAAAGGGAGCAATCCAACAAGAAGAAGTAACTCTGGTAAACATATATGCACCCAATACAGGAGCACCCAAATACATTAAAGAAAAAAAAACTCCTGGAGGATATCAAGGGAGAGATTAACAGCAATACAATCATAGTAGGAGACTTTAATACCACACAATCACCATTGGACAAATCCTCTAAACAAAAAATCAGCAAAGAAACATCAATCCTAAATGACTCACTAGACCACATGGAATTAATTGACATCATCAGAACATTTCACCTCAAAGCCACAGAATATGCATTCTTCTCAAGTGCACATGGGTCATTTTCAAAGATAGACCAAATGTTGGGTCATAGGCATAATCTCTTCAAATTCAAGAAGATAGAAATCATATCAAGCATCTTCTGAGATAACAGTAGCATAAAACTGGAAATCAACTAGAATAAAAACAATCCCAAAAAAATCAAACACATGGAGACTAAACAGCATGCTATTAAATAATGACTGGGATACCGGAGAGATTAAGGAAGAAATAAAAAACATCTTGGCAACAAATGACAGTGAAAACACAACAATCCAAAATCTATGAGACACTGCAAAAGCAGTCTTGAGAGGGAAGTTCATAGCTCTACAAGCCTACTGCAAAAAAACAAGAAACAATCGTAATAAATTACCTAACCCTACAACTCCAAGAGTTAGAAAGAGAGCAACAAGGAAAGCCCAGTGTAAGCAGAAGGAAGGAAATAATAAAGATCAGAGCAGAGATAAATGACATTGAGACAGAAAAAAAAAACACAATACAAATGAACAAGAAAACCAAGAGCTGGTTCTTTGAAAGGATAAACAAGATTGATGAACCTCTAGCTAGGCTAACCAAGAAGCAAAGAGAGAGGACCCAAATAAACAAAATCAGAAATGAAAGAGGAGAAATAACAACAGACCCCACTAAAATACAAAGGACTGTGAAAAAATACTACAAGCAACTCTATTCCCACAATCTGGACAACCTGGAGGAAATGGACATATTCCAAGAAAAATACCACCTTCCAATACTCAATCAGGAAGAATCTAAAAATTTCAATAGGCCAATAACTATGGAAGAAATTGAAGCAGTCATCAAAATGCTTCCAGCAAACAAAAGCCCGGAGCCAGACAGCTTCACAGGGGAGTTTTAACAAACATTCAGGTAAGAAATAAAACTTATCCTCTTCAGACTATTCCAATACATTCAAGAAGAAGGAGCACTTCCAACCTCCTTCTATGAAGCCAGCATCACCCTAATACCAAAACCAGATAAAGCCAACACAATGAAAGAGAATTACAGGCCAATATGCCTTGTGAACATAGATTACAAAATCCTCAACAAAATTCTAGGAAATTGGATCCAGCAGTACATCAGAAAGATCATACACCATGACTAAATAGGATTTATCCCAGGGAAGCAAGGATGGTACAATATCTTCAAATCAATAAATGTGATACATCATATAAACAAATTGAGAGATAAAAATCACATAGTCATATCAATTGATGCAGAAAAAGCATTTGACAAAATCCAACACCCTTTCTTGATAAAAACTCTCAACAAGGTGGGAATAGAAAGATCATACCTCAACATAATAAAAGCTATATATGATAAACTCACAGCTAACATCATACTCAATGGGAAGGAACTAAAACCATTTCCCCTAAGAATAGGAAGAAGACAGGGATCCCCACTCTCACCACTCATGTTCGACATAGTACTGGAAGTATTTGCCATTGCAATTAGACAAGAAGAAATAAAAGGTATCCAAATTGGAAAAGAAGAAGTAAAGCTCTTCTTATTTGCAGAGACATGATATTGTACATAAAAAACCTGAAAGACTAAGTCAGAAAACTAATAGACTTAATAAATGAATCCCGCAATGTAGCAGGATACAAAATTAAAGCCAAGAAATCTGTGGCATTTCTATACACCAATAGTGAACTTACAGAAAGAGAGACTAAAAAAGCAATCCCATTTACCATCGCACCAAAAATATTAAGAAACCTAGGAATAAACTAGCTAAGGAGATAAAAGACCTACATGCAGAAAACTACAGGACACTGAAAAAAAGGATAGAGGAAGATATAACAGATGGAAGAACATACCGTGTTCATGGATTGGTAGAATCAACATCATTAAAATGTCCATACTACCCAAAGCAATCTATAGATTCAATGCACTCCCCATTAAAATACCAACAGCATATTTCGCAGACTTAGAAGAAACTTTCCAAAAATACATCTGGCATAAATGAAGACCCTGAATAGCCACAGCAATCCTGAGAAAGAAGAACAAAGTAGGTGGGATCAATACCAGATTTCAAGCTGTATTACAAAGCCACTGTTCTCAAATCTGCCTGGTACTGGCACAAGATAGATCAATGGCATAGACTAGAGAACCCAGAAATCAACCCAAATCACCATGCTCAATTAATATTTGACAAAGGAGGCATGAACATACAATGGAGTCAAGACAGTCTCTTCAATAAATAGTGTTGGGAAAATTGAACAGATAAATGCAAAAAAAATGAAACTAGACCACGAACTTACACTATACACAAGCATAAACTCAAAATGGATCAAGGTCTTAAACAGATGATAGGAAACCATTAAAATACTAGAGGAATCCACAGCCAGAAAAATCTCTGACATATGCCGAAGCAATTTTTTCACTGATACTACTCCTAGGGCAATGGAAACTAAAGAGGAAATAAACAAATGGGATTACATCAGAATAAAAAGCTTTTGCACAGCAAAGGAGACCATGAATACAAGAAGAAAGCCCACTGCATGGGAGAACATATTTGCCAATGATATCGATGATAAGGGATTAATCTCCAACATTTACAGGGAACCCATGCAGCTTAACAAAAAGAAGATAAACAACCCAATTAAAAAATGGGCAACTGATCTAAATAGACACCTTTCGAAAGAAGACAGAATGAAGGCCAAGAGCCATATGAAAACCTGATCAAAGTCACTAATCATCAGAGAGATGCCAATCAAAACAACAATGTGCTACCATCTCACACCTGTCAGAATGGCTATTATTAACAAATGACAAGTGCTGGCAATATGTGGAGAAAAAGGAACTCTTTTGCACTGCTGGTGGGAATGCAGGCTGGTGCAGCCACTGTGGAGAACAGTATGAAGTTTCCTCAAAAAACTAAAATGGAACTCCTATTTGACCCAGTGATCCCACTTCTAGGAATATATCCCAAGAACCTAGAAACACGAATCAGAAAGGACATATGCACCCCTATGTTCATAGCAGCACAATTCACCATAGCTAAGATTTGGAAACAGCCTAAGTGCCCATCAGCAGATTAGTGGATTAAAAACTGTGGTACATCTACACAATAGAATCCTACACTGCGGTAAAAAATAAGTTCTTACCATTTGCAACAACATGGATGGAGATGGAGAGCATTATGCTAAGTGCAATAAGCCAGGTAGAGAAAGATAAATATCACATGTTCTCACTCATTTGTGGAATATAATGAACAACATAAACTGATGAACAAAAATAGACCCAGAGACAGAGAAACATCAATCAGAACGTCAAACCTCAGGGAAGGTAGGGGAGGGTGGGAGTAACAGGGAGAAATCAACCAAAAGACTTATATGCGTGCATGTAAGCCTAATCAATGGATACAGACAACAGGGGGGTGGGGGCAAGAATGGGAGGTGGGGGGTAATGGAATAAGGACACATATGTAACACCTTAATCAATGAAGAAATTTAAAAAAATAGACCTTTTCAAAAGCTAAAAAAAATATTGCTATTCACCTTTTCTCTATAATAGAAGTGTCAACCAAATTCATAATCAACAATGACAGATCAAAAAACACACGTGCGATTGGCACCAGTGAGAGCTTTATATGTATCGTCCATGCACAAGTCAACTTAACCTTTTATATATATAGAATAAACTTGCTTAATTATACCTGCTTTCTGATGTAGCTAAACTTTTTCCAGACCAATTGAAGCACCCCAACTTCTCTTTCAAGTAATTGTCAGAAGCACAACAGTAAATATTAACATGAAGATTATTATTATAGATCATACAGGGAGAACAAATGGTAAAATATTTAACTGCATCAGTGTTTGACTATATTCCTCTGTGAAGTAAGAAAACCTGAAATACTTTTCAAGGTCCACCATTTCTTACTTCTTTTCAGTCTGGTCAAAACTTTCTAAATCTCCATTTTCTAGTTAATGAAAAGAAAATAGGATTCCACTGAGTCTCCTATCTACCTACTCCAGGACTTGTGTGAGGATCAAATGAGATGAGGCACAGGAAAACGTTTCACAGACATTTGGTTAAAGTGTAAAATGTTTCCACCTGGCTATAAAGCAAGTCATGTTCCTGTGCTGAAAAAACTGCAAGGAGGCTAGTCTTCACTAGGGAGAGGAAGCCAGGTGTTGCTACGTGACATCAATACCCAGATGGACACAGCATATTAGCCAGATAGATAGGTAGATAGATGATAGATGATAGATAGATAGATAGATAGATAGATAGATAGTACTGGAAGTCCTAGCCATAGTGATCAGGCAAGAAGAAGAAATAAAAGGCATCCAAATTGGAAAGGAAGAATTAAAATCTCTTTATTTGCAGATGATTTGATATTGTACACAGAAAACCCTAATGACGCCAACAGAAAGCTACTAGATTTAATAAAGGAATTTGGCAATGTAGCAAGATAAAAAAATTAACACCCAGAAATTGAATGTATTTTTATACACCAACTAGAGGCCCAGTGCATGAAATTCATGCACTCAGTGAGAGGGGTGATCCCTCAGCCCGGCCTGAACCCTCTTGCAGTAGAGAGCCCTCAAGGGGATGTCTAACTGATGGCTTAGGGTCTAAGCCGGCAGTAGCTAAGGAGGCGGGAGAGGCTTCGGACGCTGCCACTGCACTTGAAAGCCATGAGCCCAGCTCAGGGCTTCTGGCTGAGCAGTGCACCCCTTGTGGAAACACACTGACCACCAGGTGGAAGCTCCTGCATTGAGCTTCTTCCTCCTGGTAGTCAGTGCGCATCATCGTGATTTGATTTATTTGCATATTAACCTTTTATTATATAGGATAATGTATTGTCAGAAAGAGTAACTAAACAGACAATTCCATTTTCCATTGCAACAAAAAATTAAGATACTTAGAAATAAACTTAACCATGGAGGTAAAAGACTTGTACCCAGGAAACTATAGGACATTGTAAAAAGAGATAAAGGAAGATATAAACAAGTGGAAGAATATACCGTGTCCATGGATTAGTAGAATTAGCATCATTAAAATGTCCATACTATCCAAATATTCAATGCAATCCCTACTAAAATACCAACAGCATATTTCACTGATTTAGAACAAATACTCCAATAATTTATATGGTATGAAAAAGAACCCCAAAAAGCTAATGCAACTTACACCTTACACGAATAAATTCAAAATGGATAAAAGAATTAAATGTAAGTTGTGAAACCATAAAAATCCTAGAAGAAACCATAGGCAGCAAAATCTTAGACATTTTATTTCTTTCATTGCATTACATTTACGGATACATCTAAACTAAGGAGAAAATAAACCAATGGAACTACATAAAAATAAAAAGCTTTTGCACCGCAAAAGAAATAATCAACAAAACAAAAAGGGAACCCACTGTATGGGATAACATATTTGGCTATGATACATCTTATAAACAGTTAACATCCAAAATATATAAGGGACTCATACAACTTAACAAAAGAAAGACAGACAATCCAATTAAAAAATGGGCAAAGGACCTAAATAGACACTTCTCCAAAGCAAACATACAGATGGCCAATAGACATATGAAAAAATGCTCAAAGTCACTGATCATCAGAGAGATGCAAATTAAAATGGCAATGAGGTATCATCTCACACCTGTCAGGATGGCTACCATTGACAAATCAACAAATGACAAGTGTTGGCAAGAATGTGTAGAAAAGGGAACCCTAGTACACTGCTGGTGGGAATGCAGACTCCTGAAGCCATTATGGAAAACAGTAAGAATTTTCCTCAAAAAATAAATATGGCACTGCAATTTGTCCCAGTGATCCCATTCTAGGGTTATATCTTAAGAAACCTGAAACACCAATCATAAAGGATGTAAGCACCCCTATGTTCATAGCGGCACAATTTAACAATAGCTAAGATCTGGAAACAGCCCATGTGCCCATCAGTAAGTAAGTGGATGAAAAGCTGTGGTACATTTACATCATGTAATACTATGTAGCGCTATAAAAGAAGGATCTCTTACCTTTTGAGACAGCATGAAGAGGCCTGTAGAGTACTATGCTAAACCAGTCAGAGAAAGACAAGTTTCATATGATCTCACTCATATGTGGAATCTAATGCATAAAATAAACTGATTAATAAAACAGATTCATAGACATAAAAGCATGGAACAAACTGTGGAATCTCAGAAGGAATTCGCTGGTGGGTGGGTGGGAAGAAATCTCACAAAGAACTTGTTTGCATATCTGAATAACCCACGGACATAGACAATAGGGTGGTGAAGGCCTGCATTGGGGGATAGGGGCAGGCTAGAAGGGGTCAATATAGGGAATAAGAGGAAATATGTTATACTTTCAACAATAAAACTTTAATTTGAAAAGAAACAACAATTAGGTTTCACTTCAAACCTGTCAGAATGGCTATCATCAACAAATCAACATATGACAAATGTTGGCAAGGATGTGGAGAAAAAGGAACCTTAGTACACTGCTGGTGGGAATGCAGACTGGTGTAAAATAGTTTTGAGTTTCCTAAAAAAAATTAAAAATGGAACTCCCATTTGACCCAATGATCCCCCTTCTAGGAATATATCTTAAGAATCCTGAAACACCAATCAGAAAAGATATATGCACCCCTATGTTCATAACAGCACAATTTACAATAGCTAAGATTTGGAAACAGCCGAAGTTCCCATCAGCAGGTGAGTGGATAAAAAAGCTGTGGTACATCTACACAATGGCGTACTACACAGCTGTAAAACAGAAAGAATTCTTACCTTTTACAACACTATGGATGTATTTGGAGAGTATTATGCTAAGCAGAATAAACCAGTCAGAGAAAGATAAGTATCACATGATCTCACTCATATGTGGAATCTAATGAACATAATAAACTGATGGATTAAATAGATCCAGAATTATGGGACAGTCTTACGAATTTCAGAGGGAATGTGGGGGTGGGATTGGGAGGGGAATGATTAACTTGGTACATATATGCATAATCCATGCACACAGACAATGGAATGGTGAAGGCCTGGGAGGGGTCGGCACAGGGTGGATGGGGTGATGGGAAAAACACACAAACAAAGGCAACATTTGTAATTCTTGCAACAATAAATATAAATTAATAAAGTAGAAATAGATTTTTAAAACGAGCATACTAAAAATGACAAATATACTAATTTGTTTTGTTACACAATATTATCAACATGTAAATTGTAACAGCAATAACCTAAAGTGAGATGAGAAGAAGAAATACAAATCTAAAATATAAGAATTCTGTTGATGTTATGTTTTTATCACTTTAAAATATGTTTTAATATTTTAAGTAAGCCTCATGGTAACCACAAAGGAAAATCTTTTAAGAATTACAAAAAATAGCATGACAAAGATGTCACAGCATACTGCTTATCAAAAGACATGTAAACAGAAAAAGCTGGATAAAAAAAGGAACAATGAATCTATAAAACAACCAGAAAACAATGAACAAAATGGCAATAGTAATTTATTACCCATCAATAATTACTTTAAATGTAAATTGATTAAATTCTCTAATAAAAAGACATATACTGGTTAAATAGATTAAAAAAGCACCACAATATCCAACAATATGTTGTTTACAGAAGAGTAACTTTAGTTCAAAAATTCTTATAGATTAAGTATGAAGGAGTGGAAAAAGACAGTTCAAACAAATGGGGACCTTAAAAAGCCAGAGTAGCTATACTTACATCAGACATTAACCTATAAATAGTAAGAAAGAAAAAAATCATATAAAAATAAAGGGTTTAATTTAACACTAAGATGTAATAATTATAAAGATTTATATGCCCAATAGTGAAGCATCTAAATATATAAAGCAAAAGGTAACAGCACTAAAAGAAGAAATGAACAGTAATACAGTAATATAGACTTGAATACCACACTCTCAACATTGGATAGATGAACCAGATAAAGATTCAATGAGAAAACAATGGATTTGAGCAACAGTAAATGGTCTAACAGACATATACAAAACATTCTATATAACAACAGCAGAATTCACATTCTCAAGTGCACAATTCACATATTCTAGGATAAATCATATAACACAAACAAGTTTTAGCAAATTCTAAAAGATTTCAATCATATCAAGTAACATTTCTGAGAACAATGGAATAAAAATAGAAAGAAATAACAAAATAACCTAGAAAATTTACAAACATATAGAAATTAAAACTCTTTTGAACAACCAATATATCAAAGAAAAAATTAAATGAGAAACAAAGAAGTTTCTTGAGAAAAATGAAAATGGAAACACAACATACCAGAACTTATACAATTAGCAAAAGCAGTTCTAAGAGGGAAGTTCATAGCAAAAAAAAAAACAAAAAACAAAACAAAACAAAAAAAAAACAAAAAAAACAGAAAAACGTAAAGAAATAAAATCTCAAATAAGTAATCTACCTCTACACCTGTAGGGAATAGAAAAAGAAAACTGAATTGTGCCGCAAGTGTACTGATGGGAGGAAATAATAAAAATAGAAAAGAAATAAATTAAATATAAAACAGGAAAAATAGAATAATTTAACAAAACTAAGAGTTGGTTCTTTGAAAAGATAAACAAATTTGACAATCTTTTAGCTAGACTAACCAATGAAAAAAGAAAAAGAACTCAAATCAACAAAATTGTAAATGAAAAAGGAGACACTACTGACCACAGAAATGCAAAGTATCATAATTGCCTACTGTGGACAAGTATATGCCAACAAATTAAAAAATGTAGAAGTAATGTGAAAATACCAAGACTGAATAAGAAAGAAATAGAAAAATTGAACACACCACTTACTCATGAGAAATTTGAGTTAGTAATTTTAAAAAGTCCCCCAATGAAGAAAAGCCAGGACTAGATGGATTCACTAGTGAATTTTACCAAAGACTTTAGAAAACATTAATGCACATCCAAATAAAGTAAAACAAGAGGGAACTCTCCCAAACTCATTTTATGAAAACTGCATTACGCTGATAACAAAGCCAGAAAAGAATACTACCCTGATGAATTGCAATGCACAAATTTTCATGAAAATGCTAGCAAACTGAATTCAGCAGCACTTTCAAAAGGATAATTTATCATTACCAAATGGAATTTATCCCTGTAAGGCAAGGATGCTTCAATATCCTATATAATAAAGATGTAATATGCAGATCACGGATCAGCAGGAAGGTGGGGCAGTGACCTACAAGAGGGCAACGGAGAGCTACAGAAGGGAGCAGGGCAGCAAGCTATGAGATGGGGGACAGAGGGAGGGGGGGGCGGGGGGAGTTACAGGAGGGCAGGGCAGTGGGTGGAGAGCTACTGGAGGGCGGCAGTGAGCTACTGGCGAGCTATTGGCACATGGATTCATGTGCAGGGCTACTAGTTTAAAAATAAATCAATCTGATTCATCACATTATTAGGAAAAGAAAAAAATAATCTCATCATCTCAACAGATATAGAAAAATAATTTGACAAGATTCAACATCTGTTAATGAAAAAACTATCAGAATTAGGTATATAAATAACACACCTCAACAAAAAGGTCATATATGACAAGTCCACAGTTAACATCACACTCAATGATGAAAGGATAAAATGTTTCTCTAAGATGAGGAAGAAGACCGAGCTCACTTTCACCATCCCTATCCAACTTGTTACTGGAATTCCCAGCCAGAGCAATCAGACAAGTAAAAGTTATAAAAGACATCACAATTGGAAAGAAAAAAATAGTAGTGTTTTATGATTCTTTATATAGAAAAACCTAAAAGCTTCAGACACATACACACACACACACACAAAAACCCAAAAACCTGTAGATCTAATAAACAAATTCAGTAAAGTTGCAGGATACAAAATCAACATGCAAAAATCAGTAACATTTCTTTTTTTTTAAATGTTATTGTTGGGAGTATGACAAATGTCCCCTTGTCCCCCCACCCCCATTGCCTCCTTCCACCTGGTTTCTGACCCCAATCCAGGTCTTCACCACCCTTTTGTCTATGTCTATAGGTAATGCATATATGCATAGAATATCTTTGGTTAATCTCTTCCCACCACCTCTCCACTTCCCTCTGAGATGTCAGTCTGTTCCATGTTTCCATGTTTCTGGGTCTATTTTATTTATCAGTTTATTTTGTTCATTAGATTCCTTGTTCAAGTTATTTTGATTTTTAGATTCAATTGTTGATAGATAGGTATTTATTGCCGCCTTCACCGCCTTCTCCTTCTCCTTCTCCTTCTCCTTCTCCTTCTCCTTCTCCTTCTCCTTCTCCTTCTCCTTCTCCTTCTCCTTCTCCTTCTCCTTCTCCTTCTCCTTCTCCTTCTCCTTCTCCTTCTCCTTCTCCTTCTCCTTCTCCTTCTCCTTCTCCTTCTCCTTCTCCTTCTCCTCCTCCTCCTCCTCCTCCTCCTCCTCCTCCTCCTCCTCCTCCTCCTCCTCCTCCTCCTCCTCCTCCTCCTCCTCCTCCTCCTCCTCCTCCTTCTTCTTCTTCTTCTTCTTCTTCTTCTTCTTCTTCTTCTTCTTCTTCTTCTTCTTCTTCTTCAGCTTCAAGAATAACTTTCAGCCTTTCATGTAATACTGGTTTGGTGGTGATGAACTAGTTTAGCTTTTCTTATCTGTGAAGCTCTTTATCTGATCTTCAATTCCAAATGATAGCTTTGCTGGGTAGAGTAATCTTGGTTGTAGGTCCTTGCTATTGATCACTTTGAATATTTGTTGCCACTCCCTTCTGTCCTGCAAAGTTTCTGTTGGAGAAATCAGCTGACAGCCATATGGACACTTCCTTCTAGATAACTAACTGCTTTTCTCTTGCTACTTTTAAGATTCTCCCTTTGTCTTTAACCTTTGGCATTTTAATTATAATGCATCTTGGTGTGGGCCTCTTTGGGTTCCTCTTGTTTGGGATTCCTTGCACTTCCTGGACTTGTAAGACTATTTCTTTCACCAAGCAGGGGAAGGTTTCTTTTGTTATTTCTTCAAATAGGTATTCAATATCTAGCTTTCCTTTTTCTCCTTTTGGCACACCCATAATGTGAATGTTGGTATGTTGGAAATTGTCCCACAGGCTCTTTACACCAGTGGTCAGAAAACTCATTAGTCAACAGAGTGGCAAACTGCAGCTCATAAGCCACATGTGGCTCGTGAGCTGCAGTTTGCCGACCACTGCCTTACACCATCTTCATCTTTTTGGATTACTTTTTCTTATTGCTCTACTGACTGGGTGTTTTTTGCTCTCTCATATTCCAAATTGTTGATTTGATTTTCAGAATCTTATATTCTATCATTCAATCTCTGTAAATTATTTTTTATTTCAGTTAGTGTATGCTTAATTTCTGACTGGTCCTTGTGCATGCCTTTGATGTTCTCAATAAGGTTCTTGAAATTCTCACTAAGATCCTTGAAAGTCTCACTAAGTCCCTTGAATCTCTCATTAAGATTCTTGAGCCACCTTATAACCATTGTTTTGAACTCTGTATCTAGTAGCTTGCTTGCTTCCATTCCATTTAGTTCTTTTTCTGGAGATTTCTTCTGTTCTTTCATTTGTGACAAGTTTTTTTTCTCTGTATTTTGGTTCCTTCCCTGAGTTTCTTTCTATGTATTAAGTAGAACTGCTATGTCTCCTGGAATTAGTAGCAATACCTTGTGTAGTAGGTTTTCTATAAGGCCAAACCTCCCCAGTCACCTGAGCTGGGCACTCTAGGTGTGCTCGTGTTTAGGCTGTGTGCACTGTCTTGTTGTAGTTGAGCCTTAATTACTGTGGGTCACACTGGGAGGAATTGAACCCCAGTCCAATTGGATGTGAGGACCAGCTGTGAGAATAGTGGAAGAGATGCTGTGCAGGACACACCCCTATGGAGGAGGACTCACTTCAGTGGGGCTTTGGTGCTCACTGAGTCTGCCCCTTGAGTGTATCACTTTGGCTGTGTAGAGTTTTAATCTGGTATAATCTGAATATGTCCACCAGGTGCAGTGGCTCTGAGGCCTTCTGGGAGGTGCAAAGTCAACCACTGCCTGGGGGCACCTGGCAGGAAGAACAGAGCAATCTGCAAATGGCTTCTATTTAGATTGGACTTGGAAGTGCCTAGGCGAAGCCAAGCTGTCTTGGGCCTCTTATTTATAGGTGTAGGGCATGATGATGCCAGCTGATGCTTGTTTAAGAGAGTTTTAGAAAGTTTGAAGCCTGAACCAGGACAGGCCACTCATATGTCAAAGCCACTGTAAAAAGCTTGGGTGGGGCTGCAAATTGGATGGCATGGGGTCTCAGGGAAGCACCAGGGAAGAACCAACAGTATGAGCCAAGCTGATGGAAACTCAGATATGGCTGCCAGTTAGCTCTGCAATGTGGGAGGTTCTAGCACAGGAACAATGGTCCATGTGAATACCCTTGTCTGGGATAAATTCATGTTCTTTCCCTGATCTCAGACAGTCCAATTCTTCCCCAAATGTGCCAGGTTCCTTTCAAGCTGCCATCCCAGCATGGGAGCCTAGAGGAATCGAGTATGAGTAAGTCTGCATGCCAGTTCTTTAAGAGGAACTGCCCGGGTCTCCAGTAGCTTCTGTGTCACTCAGCCACAATTCCTGCTGGTTTTTACAGACCAAAGTTATAGGGGCTTTTCTTTCTAGCTTTGGATCTCAGGACTGGGAGAACAGTGTGGGACTGGGACCCCTTATTCCTCACGAGAGGCCTCCACAGCCACAATATTCCCACATGAGTGTGTCAGACCAGCTTGTTCTGCACCTCCACCCCTCCTACCAGTTTCAATGTGCTTTCTTTTTTAATTGTCTAGCTGTAGTACTTCCATCCAGCCATATTTCAGGTGGTTCTGAATGGTTACTGTTCTGTACTGTAGTTGTAATTTTGATGTGGTTTTGAAAGGTGCCGAGTACCAATGTTTTCCTATTCTGCCACCCAGCAACATTTCTTTACATTAACAATAAATTATTTGAAAAAGAAGTAAAGAAAATAATCCAATTTTAAATAGCATTAAAAACAACAAAATAATCAGGAATACATTCACTTTAGAGGTAAAAAATCTCTACTCTGAAAATTATTAAGGCATTGATAAAAGAATTTGAAAAAGACACAAGTAAATGGAACAGCATCCTGTGTTCATGGACTAGAAAAACTAATATTGTTAAAATGTCCATAAAACGCAGACCCATCTATAGATTCAATTCAATCCTTATCAAGATTCTCATTGCATTTTTTAGTAAAGTAGAAAATAATCCTAAAATTTGTATGGAACCATAAAAGACTCTAAATAGCCAAAGTAATCCTGAGAAGGACCAAAGCGTGGGACATCACAATTCCTAATTTCAAGCTATATGAAAAAGCTATAGTAATCAAACAGTAAGGTACTGGCATAAAAAACAACTCTTATGAAAATATGCATAACCCATGGACACAGACAATAGTGTGGTAAAGACCGGGGGCAGAGGGTGGAGGCAGGCTAGAAGGGGTGAATGGGGAACAAATGGGACATATGTAATACTTTCAACAATAAAGATTAGAAAAAAGATGCAGAAGCCAACAGAAAAAAATCAAGAGCTCAGAAATATACCAGTGGATTTACTATAAAATAATATTTGATAAGGAAGCCAAGAAAACTCAGGGAGAAAGTATTTTCTCTTAAAAAAATAATGCTGAGAAAATTGGATATTTGTATACAAAAAAATGAAACTAAACCTCTATCTTAACCCATTCACAAAAAAAAAAATTAACTGAAAATAGATTGCAGACTTAAATGTGAGACTGGAAATCATAAAACTTCTCAAAGAAATCATAGGAAAAATCTCCTTGACATGGGTCTTAGCAATATTTTTGCATGTGACTCTTAAAGCACAAGCAAGAAAGAAAGTAAACAGCAATATATGTGGGACAACATCAAACTAAAAAACTCTGCACAGAAATAAAAATGATCAACAAAATGTAAAGACAACTTAAGGAATGGGAAAATATTTGAAAGCCATGTGTCTAATTAGGGGTTAATATCCAAAATATATAAAGGACTAATAGATACATGAAAATGTGCTTAATATCACTAATCAAAAAAGGAAAATGCAAATCAAAACCACAGTGGTGGGTGGGAGGTAATCAACCAAAGACCTTGTATGCATGTATGCATAACCCATGGACACAGACAATAGGGTGCTGAAGGCCTGGGATGGGGGAGACAGGGCGGGCTGGAGGAGGTCAATGGAGAAAAAAAGTGGAAATATGTAATAGTTTCAGCAATAAAGAATTATTAAAAAAAAACACAGTGGGATATCACCTTAAGTTTGTTTTGAGAGCTATCATAAAATAATTACAGATAAAAAGTGGTGACAAATGTAGATAAAAGGCAACACTTGTGCATTGTTGGTGGGATTATAAATTGATGCAGCCACCATGGAAAACAGTATGGTGGTTCCACAAAATATTGAAAATAAAGCTGTCACATGATCCAGCAATTCCACTTCTGGGAATAGATCCAAAGGCAATGAAAGCACTTTGTCAAAGAGATCACCATCCCCATAATCATAGCAGCATTATTTACAATAGCCAAGATATGGAAATGGCTTATGTCCATTCACATAAGCTGTTTCCATATATTGACTGTTGTAAATAATGCTGCTATAATTATGTATGTATTAGAAAAACTACATAATGCATTTGTATATATGTAGTTTTTACTATATATAGGGTGTTCTCAAAATGTATACATATTTTTAAAATATTTTTATTGATTTCAGAGAGGAAGGGAGAGGGAGAGAGATAGAAACATCAATGATGAGAGAGAATCATTGATTGGCTGCCTCCTGCACGCCCCCTACTGGGGATGGATCCCACAACTCAGGCATATGC
Source organism: Corynorhinus townsendii (assembly GCA_026230045.1). NCBI lineage: Eukaryota > Metazoa > Chordata > Mammalia > Chiroptera > Vespertilionidae > Corynorhinus > Corynorhinus townsendii. The sequence continues at coordinate 4,804 of JAPDVU010000162.1, read as the reverse complement.
CGTTGACTGGAATCAAACCCATGACCCTTCAGTCCCCAGGCCTATGCTCTATCTACTGAGCCAAGCCGGCTAGGGCTGTATACATACTTTAAAGCTGATAACTCACTTAATTTTCACTCCTTTTCAGGTTTAGCTGATTTAAAATAATGGGTGAAGCCAGACTAAGCTTTGAACAGAGAAAATTTAGTGCCACTAGACTTTTTAAAATAAGGACACATAAAAGATAAGGTTGTGACAGTTGATGAATTGAGGTTGCACAAATGCCCAATGAAATGATTCTTGATGTGTGCCATTCCATTGCTTCACATTATCAGCAGTGCCTGGACCAGAAAAGTCATCAGTTTAAAAACAGGCATTGACAAAAGAAATTACTCATTTCTGTAGATTCTTTTAAATTTTGAAAATGAACTGTGTGTTAATAAACACTGAGTTTATAATCATTCAAATTGTGTATATGTTATTTTGGGACACCCTGTATGTATCGGATAAATATTCAGCTCTGAAAAAGAAGGAAAACCTGGTATAGGTGACAACATGAATGGACCTTAGGGGCATTATGCTAATTGAAATATATCAGAGAAAGACAAATACCATATTATCTCACTTATATGTGAAATGTAAAAAAAAGCAAAAAACTCATAGAAAAAGAGATCAGACTTGTGGGTACCAGTGTTTGGGGGGATTGGATGAAGGTGTTCAAAAGGCACAAACTTTCAGTTATATAAGATAAATAAGTACTAGGAATGTAATGTACAATAGGATAACTATAGTTAACATTGCTGTATGGTATATTTGAAAGTTGTTAAGAGAGTAGCTCCAAGAGTTCTCACCACAAGAAGAAAAACACTGTTATTAACTAAAACACTGGATATTAACTAAACTTATTATGGCAACTTCACAATATAAGTAACTGAAATAATTATGGCTGTACAACTTAAGTTATACAGTGCTCTATGTCAATTACATCTTAATTAATCTGAAAAAATATACAAAATAATTACTGAAAACATAAAAAGAAAAAGATGTAATATTCTATATTGATAAAATATAAAGAAATGCACAGAATTTCTCATTAGACACAGAAATATCATTTGACAAAAATAAATATCCTTTCACGAGAAAATCACTTAACATACCAGGAATAAAAGAGAACCTCCTCATCCTGACAAAGAGCATCTACAAAATCCAACAGGTGACATCATATTTAACGTTTTCCACCTAAGATCAACAGGAAGAGAAACATATCTTGTACCACTTCTATTCAACACTGTACTAGAGTTATTAGCAATTAGTCAATAAAAAGAAGTAAAATTTTACACTAGTAAAAGCTATCTGTTCTTGTCGATGGAATTCCCTGTTGTCTACTATAAGTAATATATTAGTTTTCAGAATACAAGTTTGATATATAAAAATCAATGAGCAATCCAACAATTAAATTAGTATAGAAATTTCATTTAAAATAGCATCAGAAAGAGTTATATATTTCAGAATAAATTTCACAGAATAAATGCAAGCATTATCTACTGAAAACTAGAACAAATTATTTAAAACTTAAAGAAGATATAATAAGTGGAAAGGCATACATGGATCAGAAGACTCAATATAATTAATATGGCAATATTCCCAAATTGCTATACAATGGAACATGATCTCTATAAATAGTCCAGGTGGCTTTCTTTTGCAGAAAGTGACAAGGTGATCCTAAAAGTCATATGTAAAGGCAAGGTACCCAGAATAGACAAAATTAATTTGAAAAGAATTCAGTTGGAGGACTCACTTCCCAATTTCAAAACTTCTAACAAAGTTACGGTAATCAAAACAATGTTGTATTAACATAAAATACACATTTATAGATATGCAAATGCACAGATTATATACCCAGAAATAAACTCTTATATATGATCAATTGATTTTGAGAAGAATAGCAAGAGCATTCATTGGGGAATATATAGTGTTTTCAACAAGTAGTGCTGTGACACCTGGATATACATATGCAAAAGAATCAAAGTGAACTCCTCTCTCATTCCATATGCAAAAACTGTATCAAAACAGATGAGAGGCCTACATACTAGTATAAGATACACAAATATAAGATTCTTAGAAGAAAACATAAATGTCAGTCTTTGCTACTTTGCCTTAGATATTATTTTCTTTGATACAACACTGAAAGCATAGGTGACAATAGGTGTATTGAACTTCATAAAAATTAAAAACATTCATGTATAAACATTATCCTCAAGAAAGTGTAAAGACAGCATATGGAGTGGGAGGCAATATTTTCAAATCATAAATATAACAAGGACTAATCTAGAGAATATATAAAAAACTGAACACTTACAACTCAAAAAGAAAAAAATTAAAAATGTACTAATTATCTGAATAAACATTTCTCCAAATGAAATATTCACATGGCTATTAAGCACAAGAAAAGAGGGTTAACGTTGTAAGCTATCAGGGCAATGCAAATCAAAACCTCTATGAGATATTTCACACCCATGAGAGAAGCTAAAATAAAAAATGACTGACATAAATATTGGTTCGGATGTGGAGAGACTAGATCTCTTATACATTAATATGGGAGTGTAAGTGGTACAGGCACTTTAGAAAAAGTTTTGTCAGTTTCTCAAAATGTTAAGCATAGATTTGCAATATGAGCTGGACATCCATTCCTAGATATATATCCCAAAGACTTGAAAACATAGGCCCATACAAAAATTTGTATGTGGATGTTAACAGCATTATTCACAATAGACAAATGTAAAAAAAATCCAATGTCCAGCTACTAATGGATGGCAATATACATAAAGAGTAATAAAATGAAGTGCTGACACTTACTACAACCTGGAAAAATCTTGGAAACATTATGGTAACTGAAAGAAACCAGTTACAAAAGACCACAAGTTGTATAATTCCATTTGTAATAATATCTAAAATAGCTAATTCTGCAGAAATAGAAAAAAATATTAGTGATTGTCTACTGCTGGGATGGGGGATTTAGTGTGCTAATGGGTACATGGTTCATTTATGAAGTGATTAAATGTTCTAAAATTAGATTAGGGTGCTGCATGAACATCTCCCTGAATATATTAAAAATAATTATACACTTCTTTTTTATTTATTTATTGATTTGAGAGAGAGAGAAGAGAGAAACATCAATTTGTTGTTCCACTTATTAATGCATTTATTGGTTGATTCTTGTATGTGCCCTGACTGGGTATCAAACCTGCGACCTTGGCATATCAAGACATTATAACAATCTGAGCTACCAGGCCAGGGCCAATTATACACTTCTGATATGTGAATTCTAAACTATGTGAATTTTATCGCAATGAAGTTCTGTAAAATTATACCTGCTAACTAAAGCCATTTAATACAGACTACTGTTACTTTTTTGAAGTTGAATATTTGCTGATAATTATTAGTATTTTAACAGTCACTGAATGTTACTGATCTTCACTTTCTTCAGAGCAAAATATTATTTATACTGGTTTAGAATGCCATGATTTTTAAACTTTTTGCAAGTATTAAACTTATATGTTTATTTTTTCTTTTTTTCATATATAATTTTTTATTGTTTTAAGTATTACAAATAGTAGTACATATGTCTCCTTTTTTTCCCCCATTGATCTCCCCCCGACCTCCCCTACCCCCCAGTACATGCCTTCACCTGCCCGCCCTCCCCCCTGCCCCAGTGTCTTATATCCATTGGTTGTGCTTATATGCAGGCATACAAGTCCTTCGGTTGTTTAAATGCACCAAAACCCAGAAATACTGATGAAAGTTGGAAGGCACTACCAAAGCACTTTCACTAATAAGGATAAATCCATTGAACTCATAAAGTGTCTTTTAAAAGAAGCTCAACCCTTGGCTGGTTTGGCTCGGTGGATAGAGCGTCAGCCTGGGAATCAAGGGTCCTGGGTTCAATTCTGGTCAAGGGCATGAAAAAAAAAAGAAGAAGAAGAAGCTCAAAGTGTTCTATTAACTTTTAAATCTTTATGAAGTTCATGAAGGATGGGAATGCAGTTAACCATTAAGCCATAATGATAGTTGCAACAAAAAATCTTGTAGCACTTATCTTCCAAAATGTTCTTATATCTTTACATAGATTCTTATTAATTATAAATCTTTAACTAGTGGCCCGGTGCACAAAATTTGTGCATGGGGGGCGGGGTGGGTGTTCCTCAGCCCAGCCTGCACCCTCTCCAATCTGGGACCCCTCGAAGGATGTCCTACTGCCGGTTTAGAGGGATCGCGCCTAAACTAGCAGTCAGACATCCCTCTCACAATCTGGGACTGCTAGCTCCAGCCGCTCACCTGCCTGCCTGCCTGCCTGATTACCCCTAACCACTCTGCCTGCTGGCTTGCTTGCCCCCAACTTCCCCCTGTCGCAAGCCTGCTCACCCCCAAATGCCCCCCCCCCCGCCAGCCAGATCACCCCCAACTGCCCCCAGTGCCAGCCTGCTCACCCCCAACTCCCCCCCTGCTGGCCTGCTCACTCCAAACTGCCCCCTGCTGTCCTGATCACCTCCAACTGACCCTCACTGACAGCCTGCTTACCCCCAACGGCCCCTGCCATCCCATTCTGGCCTGATCAGCCACCCCCCGCCCCCTGCCCAGGCAACCCAAGGTCCCAGCCCCTACTTTTTTCTTTTTCTTTTTTTTTTTTCAGTGCCTCCTTGAGTGGAGGCCAGGGCCGACTGGAAGCAAGTATCTAGGATTTTTTTTTTAATTTAATAAATCTTTATTGTTCAGATTATTACAATTGTTTCTCCTTTTTCCCCCCACAGCTCCCTTCCACCCGGTT
>JAPDVU010000161.1:0-26175 GCA_026230045.1 Corynorhinus townsendii | reverse complement strand
ACGGGATGAAAGGAGTGTGTGTATGTGTGTGGTGAGTGTGTGAGTGAGTGAGGGACAGTTAAATCCCAGCAGCAGGGGCTGGCAGACCAGGCGATCTTGGAAAGGGAGAGACTACCACCGCTGCTGGCACTCCACAACTGCAGGACTCGGGCATGGAGCCCATGCTATCTTGAGGGGGAGAATGACCTTTTCTAGGAACACATCAGCACCACCAACCAGACAGGCCTTGGAACTTCCCGCCATCCAGCATCCACTCCAGCCAAAATCCTGCTGCCCCACCCACAGACCCACAGACCCTGGGACCTCCCTCTCCAAAGGTGCACCGCTCAGCAGCAGTAAGTGCAACATGGCCCCTCCCCAGCAGCAGAACTCCTGACACCACATTCGCGCATTTCCAGTGCACAGGCATCCAGGGCACACCACTCCTTAGGCAGTGTCTGGGAGCCACTGGTAGCCCCTGCTGGGTGTGATTTTGTATAGACAAGGGCACGCTGCCCCATAGTAGAAATTCTGAACTTCCTCTTCCTGAATAAACTGCACACGGACACCCCAGCTGTGCAACTTCAGTGTCAGGGCTTTTCAGAGTGCATCAGAACTCTGCACAGGCAAATGCACCTACACAGTTGCACATTAACAGCAAGCAGACATCCTGAGCCCATCTATCCACAGGGCGCTCGTGGGAGCCACTGTGGCCTCTCTCTGGGTGCAATCTTAGACAAACAGGGATGCACTCTCCTCCTTCCCCCTCCAGCAGTAGAAATTCTGAATTCACTCATCTTAGATACCTGCCCACAGACACCTCAATTATGCAGCTACAGTGCCAGGGCCCTTCAGAGTGCTTCAGTGCACTGCACTGGCAAACGCATCACAGGTGCCCCTGTGAGCTGCCACTGGGAGTACGCGCCAATTTACCATAGGTGCAGCAGCAAAAGCTGAGTCTGCCCACCCCTCAACTACAGAACTCTGGACACCATAGTCACGCTTTTCCAGAGTGTAGGCCCCCTGAGCCCCATCACCCCAACAGACAGTTCCTGGGTGCCACTGAGAGTCTCCACTGGGCATACATGATTTTAATAAATGGTGCAAGACAGCAAAAATTGGGACACCCTCCTCAACTGCTGCTGAGTTCTAGACACTGCAGTTGCGCCTCTCCAGCTTGCAGGCCTACATCAAGAGAACCCAAATAGCTCAAGTAGGGAGCTACACTAGATTACCAAGTCCAGGAGGCCTGAGAGATCACACCAGTAGCACCATCCCCAAAAAAACCTGGGTAGCAAAGCAATCAGATCTACAATTAAAACATTACAGGAAAACATGGGAAGACAAAAAAGCAATCCCCAAATAAAGAAAAAGAGGAATCACCAGAAAGGGAGTTAAATGAAATTGAGGATAACAACATACCAGAGAAAGAATTCAGAGTAATGGTTATAAGGATGCTCAAACGGCTGGATGATAGACACACAACTCAATGAGAATTATAAGGAGCTGAATGAAAATGTCACCAACATGAAAAGGAACCAAGAGGAGATGAAGAATGGCATAGCTGTAATAAAGAACACAATGGAAGGCTTAAACAGTAGACTAGAAGAGGCTGAGGACTGCATCACATAATTAGAAGACAAGGTAGGAAAAAACACACAAACACAGCAGCAAATGGAAAAAAGACTTAAAAAGCAAGAGAGCCTAAGGGAGCTTTGGGACAACACAAAATGAAACAACATTTGCATAATAGGGGTGCCAGAAAGAGAGGAAGAAAAGCAAGGAATAGAAAACCTGTTTGAAGAAATAATGACAGAAAACTTCCCTGATATTGGCAAGAAAAAAAAAAAAAAAAACAATGATGCACTTCCAAAAAGCATAGAGTCTCAAACAAGATGAACCCTAAAAGACTGACACCAAGACACATCATAATTAAATTGGCAAAAACCAACCACAAAGTAAGAATCTTAAGGGCTGATAGAGAGAGACAGAAAGTAACCTACAAGGGTTCTCCTATTAGAATATCAATGGATTTCTCAACAGAAACACACCAGGCCAGAAGGGAATGGAATAAAATTTACAAAGTGATGCAAAGAAAGGGACTGAACCCAAGAATACTATACCCGGCAAGGCTATCATTCAAAATTGAAGGTGGAATCAGGAGCTTCACAGACAAAGAAGGGCTAAGAGAGTTTATCACTACCAAGCCAGCAATGCAAGAAATGCTAAAGGGACTGTTGTAAAAAGAAAAAAGAGAAAGGCAAGAAGAAACACAAACACTAAGAAAAAATATGACAATAAACAAGTACTTATCAATAATTACATTAAATATAAATGGATTAAATGCAGCAATCAAAAGACATAGGGTAGCTGAATGGATAAGAAAACATGACCCATGTATTTGCTGTCTGCAAGAGTCCCACCTCAGAACAAAGGATTCACACAGACTGAGAGTGAAGGGATGGAAAAACATTTTTTCAGGCAAATGAAAATGAGAAAAAAGCTGAGGTTGTGATACTTATATCTGATAAAATAGACCTCAAAGTAAAGGCCATAACAAGAGATAAGGAAGGCCATTACATAATACTAAAGGGAGCAATTCAACAAGAAGATATAACTCTGGTAAATTTATATGCACCCAATACAGGAACACCCAAATACATAAGACAACTTTTGGAAGATATCAATGGAGCGATTTATAGCAATACAGTCATAGTAGGAGACTTTAATACCCCACTGACACCACTGGATAAATCATCTAAAAAAAAATCGGCAAAGAAACAGTAATGCAAAATTACTTGTTTGATCAGATAGAATTAATTGACATCTCTAGAACATTTCACCACAAAGCTACAGAATATAAATTATTCTCCATTGTACATGGGACATTTTCAAGAATAGACCACATATTTGGAAACCGGCAAAGTCTCTTCAAATTCAAGAAGATAGAAATCATAACAAGTATCTTCTCAGACCATAATGGCATAAAACTAGAAATCAACTACAATAAAAACAATGAAAAAAAATCAAACACTTGGAGGCTTAATAGCATGCTATTAAACAATGAATGGGTTACCAAAGAGATCAAAGAAGAAATTAAAAGCATCCTGGAAACAAATGACAATGAAAACACAACAACCCCAAATCTATGGGACATAATGAAAGCAGTCCTGAGAGGGAAGTTCATAGCTTTACAGGTCTACCTCAAAAAACAAGAAAAAATGGTAAATTATCTAACCTTGCAACTTAAATAACTAGAAAGAGAGCAACAGGAAAATCCCACAGTGAGCAGAAGGAAGGAGATCATAAAGATCAGAGCAGAAAGAAATGACATAGAGACCAAAAACAAAACAAACAAACAAACAAAAATTACATAAGATCTATGAAAGCAAGAGCTGGTTCTTTGAAAGGATAAATAATATTGATGAACATCTAGCCAGACTCACCAAGAAACAAAGAGAGAGGGACCAAATAAACAAAATCAGAAATGAAAGAATTGATGTGACAACTGACCACACAGAAATACAAATGTTTGTAAAAAAATCCTATGAACAACTCTACTCCAACAAAGTGGACAACATCAAATAAATGGACACATTCTTAGAAAAATATAAGCTTCAAAAACTCAACCAGGAAGATTCAAAAACCTTAAGAGGCTGAGAACTACTGATGAAACTGAAAATGTAATCAAAAAGTTTGCAGCAAACAAAAGCCCTGGACCAGATGGCTTCAGAGGGGAGATTTTCTGAACATTGAAAGAACTAAAAGCAATCCTTCTCAGACTATTCCAAAAAATTCAAGAGGAAGGTACACTTCCAACTCTTTCTATGTAGCCACCATTACCCTAATCCCCAAACCAGATAAAGACACCACAAAGAAAGATAATTACAGGCCAATATCCCTGATGAACATAGATGCTAAAATCCTCAACAAAATTCTAGCAAATCGTATCCAGCATTACATTAGAAAGACCATACACCATGACCAAGTGGGATTTATTCCAGGAATGCCAGGTTGGTACAATATCCCCAAATCAATAACTGCGATACATCACATAAAAAAGTGAGATACAAAATTCACATAATCATATCAATTGATGCAGAAAAGGCATTTGACAAAATCCAACACCCTTTTCTGATAAAAATGCTCAGCAAAATGGGAATAAAGGGATCATATTTCAATATAATAAAAGACTTATATGACAGACCTACAGCCAACATCATACTCAATGTGCAAAAACTAAAACCATTTCCACTAATAACAGGAACAAGACAGGGATGCCTGATTTCACCACTCCTATTCAACATAGTACTGGAAGTGCTAGCCACAGCAATCAGACAAGAAGAAGAAATAAAGGGCATCCAAATGAGAAAAGAAGTAAAATTGTCATTATTCGCAGATGACATGATACTGTAAATAGAAAACCCTGAAGACTCCATCAAAAAATTATTAGGCTTAATAAATGAATTTGGCAATGTAGCAGGATACAAAATTAATGCCAAGAAATCTATGGCATTTCTATACACCAAGAGAGAACTTACAGAAAGAGAGACTAAGAAAATAATCCCATTTACCATCGCACCAAAAAAATTAAGATACCTAGGAGTAAACTTAACCAAGGAGGTAAAAGACCTCTACTCAGAAAACTAAAAGACATTGAAAAAAGAGATAGAGGAAGACATAGATAGATGGAAGGACATACCATGTTCATGGATTGGTAGAATCAGCATCATTAAAATGTCCATACTACCCAAAACAATCTATAGATTCAATGCACTCCCCATTAAAATACAAACTGCATATTTCACTGACCTAGAAAGAACTCTCCAAAAAATCATCTGAAATAAAGAAGACCTCGAGTAACTGCAGCAATCCTGAGAAAGAAGAGCAACATCGGAGGTATGTCAATACCAGATATCAACCTGTATTACAAAGCCACTATTCTCAAAACTGCCTGGTACTGGCATAAGATTAGACATACAGACCAATGGAATAGAATAGAGATCCCAGAAATGGACCCAAACCACCATGCTCAATTATTTGACAAAGGAACCAAGAGCATACAATGGAGTCAAGACAGTCTCTTCAATAAATGGTATTGGGAAAATTGGACAGACACATGCAAAAAAAAAAAAAAAAAAGAAAGAAAAGAAAAGAAACTAGAACACCAACTTACACCATACACAAAAATAAACTCAAATTGATAAAAAACTTAAACATTAGATGGGAAACCATAAAAATCTTAGAAGATTCCATAGGCAACAAAATAGCAGACATATGTCATAGCAATATCTTTACCAATATGGCTCCTAGGACAATGGAAACTAAGAAGAAAATCAACAAAGTGGACTACATCAAAATAAAAAGCTTGTGCACAGCAAAAGAACCCATCAATGCCGAAACCAGTTTGGCTCAGTGGATAGAGCATCAGCCTGCGGACTGAAAGGTCCCAGGTTCGATTCCGGTCAAGGGCATGTACCTGGGTTGCAGGCACATCCCCGGTAGGGGGTGTGCAGGAGGCAGCTTATTCATTGATGTTTCTAACTCTCTATCTCTCCCCCTTCCTTTCTGTAAAAAAATCAATAAAATATATTTAAAAAAAAAAAGAAAACTGGAGCTGTCCTCAGTTTTCCTTTCTAAAAAAAAAAAAAAAAAAAAAAAACCATCAACAAAACAACAAGAAAACCCATCGCATCAGAGAACATATTTGCCAATGGTATCTCTGATAAGGGTTTAATCTACAACATTTATAGGGAACTCATACAACTTAACAAAAGAAAGCTAAACAATCCTATCAAAAAATGGGCAATGGACCTAAATAGACACTTTCTGAAAGAGGACATACAGAAGCCAAAAGACATCTGAAAACATGCTCAAAGTCAGTAATCTACCAAGAGGTGGAAATCAAAACTACATTCAGCTACCATCTCACACCTGTCAGAATGGCTATCACCAACAAATCAACAAACAACAATTGCTAGTGAGGATGTGCAGAAAAAGGAACCCTCATGCACATTGCTGGAGGGAATGCAGACTGTTGCAGCCATTGTGGAAAACAGTATGGCGTTTCCTCAAAAATTTAAAAATAGAACTGCCATTTGACCCAGTAATCCCACTTCTAACAACATATCCTAAGAAATCAGAAACACCAATCAGAAAGAATATATGCACCCTTATGCTCATAGAAGTGCAATTTAAAATAACTAAGATTTAGAAACAGCCTAAGTGCCCATCAGCAGATGAGTGGATTAAAAACTGTGATACATCTATATAATGGAATATTGCGCTGCTGTAAAAAAGAAGGAACTCTTACCATTTGATACAGCATGGATGGAACTGGAGAGCATTATTCTAAGTGAAATAAGCCAGTTGGAGAAAGATCAATATCACATGATCTCACTCATTTGTGGATGATAATGAACAACATAAACTGGTGAACAAAAACAGATCCAGAGATAGAGAAGCATTGATCAGATGCTCAAACCTCAGAGGGAAGATAGGGGAGGGTGTGGGTAAGGGGAGAAATAAATCAAAGAACTTGTATGAATGCATATAAGCCTAACCAATGGACACAGACACCAAGGGGTGAGGGTGAAGGCAGTATTACTTGGGTGGGAGGACAATGAGGGGATAAAAACACATTTGTAATACCTTAATAAATAAAGAATAAATGAAAACAAAAACAAAACTGTGGTACATCTAGACAAAGGAATACTTTGCTGCTATAAAAAGGAATGAATTTTTATCATTTACAACAGCATGGATGGACCTGGAGAGCATTATGCTAAGTGAAATAAGCCAGTTGTAGAAAGATAAGTATCACATGATCTCACTCATTTGTGGAATATAATGAACAATATAATCTGATGAACAAAAATAGAGCCAGAGGAAAAAAAATAACTTAGATCATAATAGAAATAATCCTGTTATTTGCAGATTCTTAATAGTTCCTATAACTTTTGTGATATTATACTGTCTTAATACAGTTTTGGTAATCCTGTATAATAAAAGCCTAGATGTCATTGCGTGACATCTTCACAAGTTGGCCACCAAAAGATGGCCACTGCAGGATGGCTGGCAGGAAAGGCAGTTGTGGGCAATCAGGCCAGCAGTGGAGGGCAGTTGGGGGGCGAACAATCCAGCAGCAGAGGGCAGTTGGGGGTGACCAGGCCTGCAGGGGAGGGCAGTTGGGGGCCATTGGGCTGGCAGGGGTGGGTAGTTGAGGGACATCAGGCTGTCAGAGGAGTGCACTTGGGAGTGATCAGGGTGGGAGGGGAAGGCTGCTGGGGGTGATCAGGCCGGCAGGGGAGGGCAGTTGGGGGTGTAATCGGGCTGGCAGGGGAGGGCAATTAGGGGTGATCAGGCAGGCAGAGACAGTTAGGGGTGATCAGGCCAGCAGGGGAGAGCAGTTGGGGGTGAGATCAGGCTGGTAAGGGAGGACTGTTGGGGGCAAGATCAAGCCAACAAGGAGGGCCATTGGGAGCAACCAGGCCTGCAGGGGAAGGCAGTTAGGGGTGATCAGGCAGGCAGAGGCAGTTGGGAAAGATAAGGCTGGCAGGTGAGAGCAGTTGTGGGCAAGATCAGGTCAGCAGGGGAGGGAAGTTAGGGGCAATCAGGCAGGCAGGTAGAGGGAGTTAGGGGTGATCAGGCAGGCAGAAAGAGGGGTTAGGGGTGATCAGGCAGGCAAGCTGAGGGGTTAGGGGCAATCAGGCAGGCAGGCAGAGGCACTTTGATGTAATCAGGCAGGCAGGCAGAGGGATTATGTGCAATCAGGCAGGCAGGCAGCTGAGCAGTTAGGAGCCAGCTGTCCCAGATTGTGGGATTGGGCCTAAACCGGCAGTCAGACATTCCCCAAGGGGCCCCAATTAGAGAGGGTGCAGGCTGGGATGAGGGCACACCCCCTGTGTACGAATTTCTTGCACTGGGCCACTAGTCTATATATATATATATATATATATATATATATATATATATATATATGCCTAAGCTACTGGCAACCGTCCAGTATCTATGATGTGCAATGACCTCCAGGGGGCAGACACTCAACACAGGAGCTGCTGAGTGAGATCAACTTTGCAGAGTGCCCTCTCACATTCCTGGACACCTCAGAAGATGTCGGACTGCTGGTTTTAGCACGATCTCCACAGTCCTGGCCAAGGGACCCTATGTGCCAGAGGGACCCTACTTACTCTGTAGATGCCCCTTGAGCCCCAGCACTGACCCAGGTGCAGCTGGTCAGGGAAGGACTGCGGGAAGTTGGCTCCGGGGCATGTCTGTCCTGTCTGACCCAGTCCTGCCCTGCTGGCCACCTTCTAATTAATTTACTTTTAATGTGCATGAATCCATGCACTGAGCCTCCAGTATTATTATATTTAAAATATTTTTTCTTTAAATATTAATGTTTATTGCATGTAAAAGGCTTATTATTTTGTATCTACAATCTGGTAATAGAATTATTTTGTATATTTGAAAAACACTAAATGCTAAAAAAAGAAAACCTGAATAGTCCAATAAAAACTGATAAAGTTGAAGCAGTAACCAAGAAACTCCCAGCAAACAAAAGGTCTGGACTGGATGGCTTCACATGCGAGTTTTACCAAAGATTTAAAGAGTTAACACTTATTCTTTTGAAACTATGTCAAAAATATTAAGAGGAGGGAAGACCTTCAAGCTCTTTTTGTGAGGCAAGCATAGTCCTACCCTCAAAATCAGATAAAAATATTGCAGGCAAATATCCCTGATAAACATAGATACTAAAATCCTCAACACAATATTAGCAAAACTGCATTCATTAGAATATTAAAAAGATCATATACAATAACGAAGTAGAATTTAGTCTGGGGATGCAAGGCTGGTACAATATTCATAAAAAAATAAATGTGATAAATCGCATAAACAAAATGAAGAATAAAATCACATGATAATATCAATACATGCAGGAAATGCATTCGAGAAAATCCAGCACCCATTTATGATAAAAACTCTCAGCAAAGTGGTAATAGAGGGATCATACCTTAATGAAATGAAAGCCATCCTATATAATAAAGAGGGAATATACAAATTGACCGTCACTCCACCACAAAGATGGCTGCACCCACAGTAGAGGCTGAGTTCCCGTAACGAGCCTTAACAAGCAATCAGCAGGGACCTGAGGCTGCACCCCTCACCCCCATGGGGCTTGACAGGGGACCTCAGGCCATGCCCCCACACTGGTGCCAGGCCAGGGGACCTCAGGCCATGACCCCCCCACCTGGCAGGGCTTGACAGGGTACCTCAAGGTGCATCCCCTGCCCTGGTGCTGGGCCGGGGGACCTCAGGCTGCTCTCCCCAACCCAGCGCCAGACCAGGGAACCTGAGGTCACACCTCCTGCCTGGTGGGGCTTTACAGGGGACCTCAGGCCATGCCTCCCACTGGCAGGGCTTGACGGGGAACCTGAAGGTTCTTGGCCCTGCCCCAGTGCTGGGCTGGGGGACCTCAGGCTGCTCCCCTCACCCTGGGCCAGGGGACCTCAGGCCATGCCCCTGCCCAGCAAAGCTTGATTGGGGACCTGAGGCTGCACCCCCCACCCGGTGGGGCTTGGTGGGGGAAACTCAAGGTGCACCCCCCAGCTCAGCAGGGTTTGACAGGGGACATCAGGCCATGCCCCTCACCTGGTGGGGTTTGACAGGGGATCTCAGGTTGTGTCCCCCACCTTGAGGGGCTTGGTGGGAGACCTCAAGGTGTGCCCCCCACCACAGCCTGAGCTGGGGGACTATAGGCTGAGCCCCCCATCTGGGTGCTGGGCCAGGGGATCTGAGACTGCACTCCTCTCCTGACAGGACTTGACAAGGGTGGGACCTGCTGGGTCTTGTTCTAACCCAATGGGAGAGGGGGGCTTCCAGGTCTGGGTCTCGTGTGATTTTGAGGTGCACGTGGATGGGTGGAGACTTGACTCTGGGTCCTGTGGTGCACCTCTGACTCTGATAGGAGGAAGATATTCATATACATTTTACTAATTTTCTTTCATTTCTGACAGTTCTATTATAGAGAAAGGGCAAATAGCAATATTAAAATACTTCCTCTAATTAATCCCCTTTTAGTGTGCACGAATTTCGTGCACCGGGCCACTAGTATATGAAAAAACTACAGTCTGCATCATACTCAATGGGCAAGAATTAAAAAAGTGTTTCTCTTAAGATCAAGAACAAGACAGGGATGTCCCTTTCACCACTCTTATTCAACACTAGGGGCCCAGTGCATGAAATTCATGCACTGGGAGGGGGGGGTCCCCTCAGCCCAGCCTGCCCCCTCTCACAGACTGGGAGCCCTCAGGGGATGTACTACTAAGCTGCAGTCTGACCTCCTTTTGTGGGAGGTGAGTGGGCTGATCAGGGAAAGGCACCAGCCCCATCACCCCGCTGCTGCAGCCACTGCCAGTCACCACAGCCACCAAGGTGTTTTCATCAACACAGACTCTGGTCCCTTCACCATGAAAAAATGATAACTTTCTTTAGGCAGTTTCAAGATGTGTCTTTCTTTCTTTCTTTCTTTCTTTCTTTCTTTCTTTCTTTCTTTCTTTCTTTCTTTCTTTCTTCCTTCCTTTCTTCCTTTCTTCCTTTCTTCCTTTCTTCCTTTCTTCCTTTCTTCCTTTCTTTCTTCCTTTCTTTCTTTCTTTCTTTCTTTCTTTCTTTCTTTCTTTCTTTCTTTCTTTCTTTCTTTCTTTCTTTCTTTCTTTCTTTCTTTCTTTCTTTCTTTCTTTCTTTCTTTCTTTCTTTCTTTCTTTCTCCTCACCCGAGGATATGTTTCCATTGATTTTTAGAGAGTGTGGAAGAGATAGGGAAAGACAGACAGAAACATCAATGTGAGAGGGACACTTTGATTGGTTGCCAACTGCATGAGCCCTGACCTGGGCCCCAGCCAGGGAGGAGCCTGCAACCTAGGTACATGCCCTTGATCAGAATCTAACCTGGACCCTGCGGTTGGCAAACTTAGGCATTTTCCCTGAGCCAAACCGCCTAGGGCATGATATGGCATTTCTTAGCCCTCCAGCAGCAGACCTTTGTTTTTTTCTCCAGGAGTGTGGTGGAAAATCCCTAGATCACCTTTTTGGATTCTTATACTCAAGTTACTAAGAAGATTACCAGTGGCATACAGGGAGCTTAGCCAATGAGTGGTCAGAAAAGGTGTTCACATCTATTTCCTCCGATCTCTGGCTCCACCCCTGCCAAGGCCTAAAACCATGGGGACTGGGCAGGGGCCCCCCAGTTCCCTCCAATCGCCGGCTCTGCCCCTGCCAAGGCCTAAAGCCTCCAGCCCTGGGCAGGGGACCCACAGCTCGCTCCAATTGCCTGGCTCTGCCCCCAGCCAAGGCCCTAAGCCTCTGGCCAAGGCTCGGGCCCTGGACGGGGGACCCCCAGCTCACGCTGATTGCCCGGCTCTGCCCCTGGCTAAGGCCAGCAAGAGCAGGCAGAAAGCTTGGCTTCCTCCATTGCTGGAGAAACCCAAGCCTCCCTCCTGCTCTCTGTGGCCGCAGCCATCTTGGTTGGGTTTATTTGCATATTTGCTCCTGGTTGGCTGGTGGGTGTGGCTTGTGGTTGTAGCAGAGGTATGGTCAATTTGCATATTACTCTTTTATTAGATAGGATAGTAGTGGAAGTCCTAGCCACAGTGATCACAGAAGAAGAAATATAAGGCATCCAAATTGGAAAGGAATTAGTAAAACTGTCATTATTCACAGATGACATAATACTGTACAGAGAATACCCTAAAAATTCTATCAAAAACTAGTAGAGTTAATACATGAGTTTGACAAAGTAGCAGGATACAAAATTTACATCCAGAAATCTATGGCATTTTTATACTTCAGTAATGAATGTTCAGGAAGAGAAATTTTTAAAACCATCTCATTTATCATTGCAACACTAATAAAAATAGGATACATAGGAATAAAGTTCAACAACAAGGTAAAAAAACATGTACTTGGAAAACTATAAGACATTGGAAAAATAAATAGAGGAAGATACAAACAAGTGGAAGCATATACTGTGTTCAGGGATAGGAACAAATAAGATCATTAAAATGTTCATACTACCCAAAGCAATCTATAGCTTTGAGAAGGCTAAAAAAGGTTAATTCCAATATAACCCTGATATTTGGGGGGCTAGCAATCTTCATCTGTGCCAGCAAGCCCAGTGTACATTCTTGATAACCTATAATTAAGTCACTGCCTCTTTCCCAGAAACCGATCTTGCAGAACCTGTTATCTAAATGCTTGCATTTAGCAGAGGCCATAAACAATGAACAGTGCACAGCTCCAGAGGGGCCGGGGAGTTATTAATGCTGGAACCAGGTCAGACCGTTAGATATGGTCATAAGACCCCCAACACCTGGGGCCTTTGAAAAGCCCGCAAAAAGACTGGAAGCATAATCCATACTTGCAGGACAAAGACCCCAGAAAGATATAAAAGAGAAGCTCCCTGCATGTTACTTTACTCAGATTTGGGAAGTTATTCTGCTGAGTCCACTAGCGTAAATAAACAGTGTAACTCCTTTTCTCTAAAAGTGTTGCTTGGTTTTTCTCTGGTCTTCTGAAACAACTTTCCATGAAGCCAACTGCACTTGGTCTTTTTGGCTTCCAGTAAGTGGACTGGGCTTGGGACTAGGGGGTGCGGGATAGGCCTCTGGGAGGTGCGCCCTGCTAACTTTAGCAGAATTGAACCAGGGGACTCCAGGCATTCCCGGACCTCAGCCTAGGACCCAGCCAGCATCTGGAGAAAGTGGACGGACACCTCTGGACCTGTAGACAGAAACTGTAAGGTAGGGGCCCCATATAGTTAGGCCCACTCTGAGAGAGTGGAAGGGGAGCTTGATCACCTCCTGGGAAGTCATACAACTTTGTCAGGTAAATTAGTCAGGAATCAGGTGGACTGTTTAAACTCTGTGTGAATATCTGAGTTTAAGTGTGTGAGTGTGGAAGGAGAGGGCCTGCCCTCTCCTATCTTTTGTGTGGCTCCATGACCTTGGTTATGGAGTCCAAGTCAATCCCAACCTGCAGTTCTATGATTTTTCATACAACATAACGGTGACTCACCCCCATGTGGAGGTGACCAGGCCCAGGGTTTATATAGATGCACCTTAGCTAAGACAAATCTAAGCTCCCAAGGTATGTGGCCAGGTGGGCATCCAAGTGGATCTGTGAAAACAGGTCACCTCCTTCCCTTGTCTGTCTCTCGCCACCAATCATCATGGGGTCAGGACAAAGTAAACCCATTGTCCTCAATTGCATGTTGAAAAATGATAAAAAGGGTTTCAATGGGGACTATGGTATTAAAATGAATCCCAAAACACTGAGGAAATTCTGTGAATTAGAATGGCCAGCCTTCAGGGTCGTCTGGCCCTTGGGAGGCTCTTTAGATGAAGGAATGGTCAGGGCGGTCTGGAATGTAGTCAAGAAGGACCCCAGACACCCAGATCAGTTCCCTTACATAGACAGCTGGTTAGCAATTGCTCAAACCTTGTTGCCTTGGGTCCAGTTCTGCATGTGTAAGAAGGGACAGAGTAAGGTTTTAGTAGCAGGAGAAAAGTAGCAGGCAGGACAAGAGAAAGCAGAAGAGAAGCACGCAGGAGAAAAGAGACAGGTCCCTCTGAAGGGAACCCAAATCCCTGTTCAACAAGGACCTTCTGAGGAAGTCCCGCCAGTTTCACCACCTCCATATGTGCCACAGGCAGCACGAAGTGCTCCCCCCGCTGGTCTGGAAGGTCCAGAAAGTCTGGAAACACCGCCCCCCTCCATCTCTCCTCAACCAGGCTCTCCAGAGCCAGTTGGGCAGCTCTTGCGTTCAGTCGATAAAGAGCCCAAGCCACAACAGGCACGTCAGATGCCTCTCAGGGAGATTCGGGATGCCAAAGTACTTGGTGAAGATAGGACCTTGCAGGAAGGAGGACCAGTCTATTATTATCAGCCCTTTACCGCAAGTGACATCCTTAATTGGAAACATTACAACCCAGCTTATTCTGAAAAAACTCAGGCCATCGTAGACCTCCTAGAAATGATCTTTCAGACCCAGAAGCCCACCAGGGTGGACTGCAAGCAGTTCCTTTTCATGTTCTTTAACACTGAGGAGTGCATGAATGTAGTAACAGAAGCTCAGAAGTGGCTCCAGACCCAGGCCCCAGCAGGGATATAAGATACAGACAGATGGGCAAGGAAGGCCTTCTCAGATGAGGAACCTGAACTCATAAGATGGAAGAGCCAGGCTAGAAAGATATAGGCTGGCCTTCCTCCAGAGGGTCAGGGCTGGAGCCAAGAAGCCCACCAATATGGCTAAAATCTCTGAGGTTTTCCAGAAGCCTGATGAAAGTCCAGCAGCTTTCTATGAGAGACTGTGTGAGGCATACCGGATCTACACCCCCTTTAGACCTGAGGCCCCAGAAAATCAAACCATGGTAAATGCTGCTTTTGTAAGCCAAGCCCAGCCTGATATCAGGAGAAAATTACTGAAGCTGGAAGGGTTTGCAGGAAAAAATGCTACTGAACTGCTAAAGATAGCATACAAGGTTTTCATCAACTGAGACAGTGCGGCAAGAAAGGAGGAAGAAAAGAGAATGCAAAGAAAGCCAATATAATAGCAGTGGCTTTTAGAGGCTCAGGCTCCCAGACGGATCAGAAAGGGAAATAAGAATAGAGATCAGAGGAGAAAGGAAAAGCGAGCCTGAGACATGACCAGTGTGCCTAATGTAAGGAAACGGGACACTGAAACAATGAATGTCCCAAACCGCAAAGTAAAAAAACGGGGCCCCCTTTTCCACCCAGTCGCTATCAACCAGAGTCACCAGAAGCAGATCTCATTGGGCTAGCAATGGCTGATTCCGACTAGGACAGACTGGGCTCTTTTCAGCTGGGCCCCACGAGCCCATGGTCAGAATGAAAATAGGAGGCCAGACTGGACTTTATGGTTGATATGGGAGCTAAGCACTCAGTAGTCACTCAGAAAGCAGCGCCTCTCTCAGGAAAGGAGGTCACCATTATTGGAGCTACTGGGGTCCAGACCCGTAGACCATTCTGCCGCCCTCGCTGATACCAACTTGGTGGCCATCAAGGAATTCATGAATTCCTGTACTTGCCAGGCTGTCCAGTGCCTCTAATGGGTAGAGACCTTTTAGCCAAAATGGGGGCAGAAATCACTTTTGCTCCAGATGGCTCAGCACAGCTTCGCCTAAGTGAGGAGACCTCCCCAATGATCCTGTCCTTAGCAGTGCTGAGGGAGGAAGAATAGAGACTTTGTACTCCCCCCAGACAAAGGCCTCACCATTAGAACCTGAATTAGAGAAGGAATTCTCGCTGGTCTGGGCGTAAGGGAATCCTCTAGGCCTGGCTAAGGACCACGCCCCGGTGCTGATTGACTTAAAGCCTGGGGCACAGCCTGTTAAAATCTGCCAATATCCAACTCCAAGGGAAGCACACCTAGGAATCCAGGTCCACTTAGACAGGCTGCTCCAGTGGGGACTTGTTAAACGATGCAGGTCTCCATGGAACACGCCTCTCTTGCCTGTCAAAAAGCCTGGGAATAACGACTACCGCCTGGTACATGACCTGCAGGCTGTTAATGAGGCTGTTATAACCCTGCACTCAGCACTGCCAAACCTTCTGGGACTGAATTGCTAAAGATAGCAAACAAAGTTTGCTCTTCTGGGACTCATTCCATCAGAGGCGGAATGGTTTACATGCCTAGATCTGAAAGACGCCTTTTTCTGCCTTTGATTTGCCCCTTCCAGCCAGCCCCTTTTCGCCTTTGAATGGGAAAACACAACTCAGGGGGCCAAGGAGAAGTTCACCTGGACCAGACTGCCACAAGGGTTCAAGAACTCCCCTACTCTTTTTAGTGGAGCACGAGCATCTGATCTAAGTTCCCAGGACAGGACTTGGGGTGTGTTCTACTCCAATATATAGATGACCTCCTACTGGCTAGCTCCACATGAGCTCAGTGCTGAGAGGGAACACGAGCCCTTCTGAGACTATTAACTGAAACAGGTTATCAGGTGTCTAAGAAAAAAGCACAGATTTGTCAGAAAGAAGTCAAGTATCTAGGCTTCTGAATCACCCAAGGGAAACGAAGGCTAGGGACTGGAAGAAAGCAGGCAGTATGTGCCATCCCAGTCCCTTGCACCCGGTGGCAGATTCGGGAATTCCTGGGAGTGGCAGGGTTCTGTCGATTTTGGATCCCAGGGTTTTTAGACCTGGCTAAACCTCTTCATGAAGCTTTAAAAGTGGAAGAGAAGGCACCCATCGACTGGGGTCATGAGCAGGAGAAATCCTTCATCACCATAAAGGCAAAGCTCACTGAGGCCCCAGCACTATGGATACCAGATGTGACATGAGACTTTAATCTTTTTGTTCATGAGAACAGCGGGGTAGCCCTAGGAGTTCTAACCCAGGAGTTTGGACCATGGCAAAGACCAGTAGCCTATCTCTCCAAACAGATTGACCCAGTTGCCTCTGGGTGGCCCCCATGTCTCAGGGCCCTTGCAGCCATGGCATTGTTAGTCAAGGAAGTGGATAAGCTTACCTCAGGACAAAATTTAAATGTAAAAGTACCTCATGCTGTGATCACCTTGATGGAAGCAAGGGGGCAGCACTAGCTGACTCATGCTGGAATGATTCAGTATCAAGGGCTGTTATGTGAATATCTGTGGGTATGATTAGAAGCAGTGAGAACTCTTAATCCTGCCACCTTTTTACCCATCGCTGAGGGGGGCCCTGAGCATGATTGCCTGGAAGTCCTAGAGGAGATTTACTCCAGCCAGCCAGATCTAACAGACAAACTCCTGCAAAACCTGGACTTAATATTGTTCACAGATGGCAGTAGCTTCTTAGATGAAGGAAAAAGACAAGCCAGATATGCAGTTGGTATCAAACTTTGAGAAAATCGAAGCACAGGCCCTGCCTGAAGGATGATCAGCTCAGAGGGCAGAACTTTGGGCCCTAGTAAGAGCCCTCGAACTCAATAAGAATAAGCATGCTAACATCTACACTGACTCACACTATGCCTTTGCTACTCTGCAAATCCATGGGGCCGTATATCAGGAAAGGGGGCTTCTGATGACCAGAGGAAAAGGAATGAAAAATCAGAATGAGATTTTAAAGTTACTAGAAGCAGTCTGGGAGCCCAAAAAATTAGCCATCATCCATTGCAAAGGGAAAGTCTCAGTATCAGAAGGAAACCAATGTGCTGACACCTCAGCCAAGCTGGCTGCTAAAGAACAAGTGGCACCATCACGGATCATTTTGGCCCCGAAATTCCAGAATCTCCAAAATACACTCCTCAGGAAGAGAAATGGGCCCAGTATGAAGGGGGCAAGAGAATGAAGGAAGGCTGGTGGATACCCCCAGATCATAGGGCCTATGTCCCAGAACAGTTATCCCATAAGGTAGTCCTCCAGCAGCATGAACTCACTCATTTAGTGAAGACTGCCCTAGAAGCTTTGTTAGGCAGATACTACCTAATTTTCAGTCTTTCCTCCTTGTGTGCCTCAGTCTCTCAGCGTTGCCTCCTCTGTGTGCAGAACAACCCCATACAGGGTCCTATAGGAGTTCAGTGCTGTGGGCAAGCTCCCTTTGAGGACTTAGAAGTAGATTTTACAGAAATAGGGCCTAGCAGAGGAAATAAATACCTGCTAGTCTTTGTTTGCACCTTTTCAGGCTGGGTTGAGGCATATCCCACTCACACGGAAAAGGCAAGAGAAGTCACTAAGGCATTGCTGAAGGATATAATTCCACAGTATGGAATGCCTTTTACCATAGGGTCTGATAATGGCTCAGCCTTTGTAGAGAAAGAATACAACAGATAGCCAAGGCTTTAGGAATTAAATGGAATCTACATACAGCTTACAGGCCTCAGAGTTCAGGGAAAGTAGAACACATGAACTGAACTCTAAAGCAGGCTCTGGCTAAGCTATGCCAAGAGACAACCTTACCCTGGACAGATATCTTGCCTCTTGTACTCCTGTGGGTACACTGTGTGCCAAGGGCCAGGGGAGGTTTCTCTCCCTTTGAAATTCTTTACGGTAGACCCCCTCCCTTAATTTGGCCAAAGGGAAATTTGGGGGAAATAGGGAACTTAGAAATCCAGAAACAACTACAAGGACTTGGATAAACTGTCTTTGAGGTCCACAGATGGGTTACTGACTGACTACCCATCTCTCTAGGAACAGCTGTACATCCTTATAAACCTGAGGACAAGGTTTGGATAAAAGACTGGAAAAAGGAGCCACTCAAGCTTACATGGAAGGGACCCTATCCAGTCACTTTAACCACCCCCACAGCTCTCAAGTTTGCAGGAGTGAACACCTGGATCCACCACTCCCGGGTAAAAGCAACCCACCAGCTGAGTGACACCCAGCCTGAGTGGAAGGTGACCTTTGACCAGTAACACCCCTTGTGGATCATCCTCAAGAAGACAGCGGACCTGTCTGATCAACCTGCTCCAAGGAATTCAGATAACATCCTGCTGATTTCTCCTTAACACTAATCTTTATTTCTTATCTCCTCCTAAAGGTAATATGCTCTAGTATTTCTGGATAATCATTGGTTTTCTCTTTCTAATAATTCTTATTTTGTCCTTTTATGAGTGCCGCCGGAACCCGAGACTATTATCAGGAGAAGAACACATCTGCCTTTGCTGGGACACAGAAGCACCATAAAATTCTGCTTCCCACACAGCAAAGAAACAAAGGCCTCATCATGAATTGTTGGACTACACCTTGTCATGTCATCCTTGGCTACATCTGCCTTGCAGAAATACTCATAATACTACTCTTTGTCCTTGCAGTTCACTGTTGTGGACCCCCACTGAACAGAAATAGAGGGAATAACATGCTCCCACCAATAATATTAGCTAGCACATACTTGCCTGCTATAGGGGCCACTCCCACATGGCCTTGCTTAGAAACTCACTACCCAAATATGCTAGATTGGGTAGTCTATGGGAAAACCCAATTAAGCTAGATTTTTGTTAGCTATACTTATCAGCCTGCAGCAGGTTACAACTCCGCTACCAAATGCACATGGGGGGAAATTGTATTGCCTAGAAAAAAATGGGCAGGATGCATTTGTCAAGGAAAGCCAGACTCAGTAACTTGTTCGACTTGTTGTACCCATGTTGGCTATTCTGATGGGGGTGGGGGTTCCAGGACCAAGCCCAGGAGGCATATATTAAAAAGACTATCAGGCAGCTGCTTAAACATAAAGCACCCAGGTTACCTAAGCTGAGGACTCAGCCATGGAAGCTATATTATCTAGACCCTGGGCTTTATAAGCTCCTCAATTCAACCCACCACCTCCTCAATATTACCAAGCCTTATTTGGCTAGGGACTGCTTGCTTTGCTTTCCACCAGGACCACTCCTATTAATGGCTACTCCAGTAAACATAACTAAACCAGGGAACTTAACAGAAAAAAATAATAGGACCTGTCACGGCAAATGTGGCACTAACTAATGTTGCTCCTATTTGTTTCAGCAGTACCCAGGGCCAACATCCTACAGGTCATCTCCCAGATGAACTATGAAACTCTACCCTCATGGTTGAAAACACCACCTACCCCTGGTGTCCCCCCTGCAGGAACCTTCTACATGTGTGGGACTGCTGCTTACCTCTACCTGCCTGCAAACTGGACGGCAATGCCTTTAAACTTCAGATGGTCCTACAGACCAGAAGAATTCCCTACAAACCCCTCCGAGAGGAAGGTATGGGATGCTAACCCCTTGGTCATCGCCCCTTTTCAGCAGGAAGCAGCTAAGAGCAGTCGTTGACCCTGTTCATCATAACATCCTGTAGTCGTTGTACTACAAGGCTAAGAGAAGCTTGTGGGATGGGGGGGATATGGGGGGTGAGAAGGCTAAAAAAAGGCTAACTCCAATATAACCCTGATATTTGGGGGGCTAGCAATCTGCATCTGTGCCAACAAGCCCAGTGTACATTCTTGATAACCTATAATTCACTGCCTCTTTCCCAGAAACCGGTCTTGCAGAACCTGTTATCTAAACGCTCACAGTTCACAGAGGCAATAAAGGTTGAACAATGCACAGCCCCGGAGTGGGGAGGGTTATTAATGCTGGTGCCAGGCCAGACCATCAGATATGGTCTCAAGACCCCCAACACCTGGGGCCTTTTTTGCAAAGCCCACAAAAACACCAGAAGCATAATCCATATTTGTGGGACAAAGACCCCAGAAAGATATAAAAGAGAAGCCCCCTACATGTTACTTTACTCAGATTTGGGAAGTTATTCCACTGAGTCTGCTGGCTTAAATAAATAGTGTAACTCCTTTTCAGTAAAAGCATTGCTTGGTTTTTCTCTGGTCTTCTGCAATAGCTTCAACCCAATCCCTATTAAAATACCAATATCATATTTCACAGATCTAGTAGAAATATTCCAGATATTCTTGCTTAGGAAGAACAATGTGGAAGAACCACAATACCAGATATCAAAGTTTACTACAAAGCCATTGTAATCAAAACAGCCTGGTAGTATTACAAGAACTGGTATATAGATAAAACTATGCTGCAGAAACCAGAATTTCCAGCCCTTTGAAGATCCCTAGCCCTTTTTACATACCTGCAGGCCTTGCAAACCTCCAGCCTGTTTACCTGTTAACTACCCATCTGGTACTCCCTTTGGCTATTTCCCCAGATAACCCCAGCCCTTGCATATCACTAAGCCCTTTGAAGACCCCTGGTCTTTTTGCATATCTGTAAACTGCCCTTTTGCCTACTTTGCCTTTGTGCTTTTGCTATATCAGCAACTGGCTTATGGTGAGCTGCAGAGCAGATTTCTGTGGCTGACCTGCTGCTCTCCCATACTCCTGGCAGTATTGGAATAAACACTCATATATGATTCAACTGTATCTCTGCTTATTTGGCTTGAGTAGTGACAGGCAGCATGGGCCCATTGTTTGTCTGGTTACACAAGAATAAACTAAAGATGGATAAAATACTTAAATGTAAGTCATGAAACCATAATAATTCTAGAAGACAGCTGTTAGTAAAATCTCAGATGTTTCACTTAGTAGTATTTTTTTTACCATACATCTCCTATAAGCAAGAGAAACAAAGGGAAAAATAAACAAATGGATCTACATCAAACAAAAAAAGTTTCTGCACAGCAAAAGAAACCACCAACAAAATTAAAAGAACCCCACTATATGGGAAAATATATTTTCCAATTCTACATTGAATAAGGGGTTAATTTCAAAAATATATTAAGAAGTTATACAACTCTGTGCCAGGAAAACAAACAATCCAATTAACAAATGGGCAAAGGACCTGAATAGACACTTCTCCAAAGAGGACATACAGATGGCTAATAGACATATGAATAAATATTTCACTCACTAAGCATCAGAGAGATGTAAATTACAACTACAATGAGACATCACCTCACACCTGTCTGAAATGCAGCCATCAATAAATCAGCAAACAAAAAATTCTGGTGAGGATGCAGAGAAAAAGGAACCCTAGTACACTGATAGTGTGAATGCATACTGGTGCAGCCACTGTGGAAAAAGTATGAGTTTGTAAAAAAAATTAAAATTGGAACTGCTGTAATGTGAAAGAATGTATGGGGCTAGGAATCTGACTCTGTACCTAGTTAATCAGTATCCCTAAAGCACATTCTCGTTAGCCTATAATCAAGTCACTGCCCCTTCCTTAATTATCTGGTCTTGGCAAGACCTATTTACTTAAATACTCCTAATTTACAAGGGCCATGAACCAAGGATGTAACAGCTTAGCTAGAGGGAGGTCACTGGTGCCATCCAGTTTAGGCATTTAGATACAGTCTAAATTCCCCATTCTAACTGATTCAGGAGGGGACTGTGAAAACCCACCACAGAAGCCTAGTAGTTAGGAAACAAAGAAACTCAGGAATATATATAAGGAGAATTCTCATTGTATAAGTTGCTCAGGCTTTGGATCTTTTGAGTTCCCTGAGCCAGCAGTGCTGCTTTGATTAAAAACCTCTTTTTCTGATACCTCTGAGTGCTCAACTGTTTCTTCTTTCATGCCAGTTCCACAACAATTTGACCCAGTGATCCCACTTCTGGAAATATATCCTAAGAATCTAGAAACACCAATCAGAAAGAATATATGCACCCCCGTGTTTATAGCAGCATTATTTACAATAGCTAAATCTGGAAGCAATTCCAGTGCCCATCAGTAGTTGAGTGGATAAAAATGCTGTGGTTAGATCAATGGAACAGAACAGACAACCCAGAATCAACACAAGCTATTAAGCTAAATGAATATTTGAAGGACTCAAGAGTATACAATAGAGTAAAGATAGTCTTTTCAGTAAATGGTGTTGGGAAAATTGGACCAGAACTTACCCAGGTGATGGCCTTAAACTGAAGGGGATCCTATGCCCCAGGTGCTCTCCCCTCCCCTGTCCACTAAAAGCATCATCAATGAAAGGACAGAGCCAAAGCTTACACTTGATGTGACAGATAAACGCATTACATTTTTTTTAGACACAGGGGACTGCTTGCTCTGCTCTGACTCACTCACCAAAGCCTCCTTTTCCCCAAACCTGTCAGATCACTAGGGTGAATGGGCATCCTCAATGCTACCATTTCACTCTATCTCTCAGCTAAAGCTTTGAGAATCTCACTTTTAGTCATGCTTTTCTTATAGATCCGAGGTGCCCCATTGCCTTATTAAGGAGGGACACATTGCCTAGTCCAGTGGTTGGCAAACTCATTAGTCAACAGAGCCAAATATCAACAGTACAACGATTGAAATTTCTTTTGAGAGCCAAATTTTTTAAATGTAAACTTCTTCTAACACCACTTCTTCAAAATAGACTTGCCCAGGCCCTGGTATTTTGTGGAAGAGCCACACTCAAGGGGCCAAAGATCCGCATGTGGCTCGCGAGCCTCAGTTTGCTAACCACTGGCCCAGTCTAAACTTCTGGGCAATTAAAAACGTAAACAAGGCTAAGGTAATTAAAGGAAATTTATAATACTGAATCTTTTAAATGCTCCAAATTCTCTTCTTAGAGGCTAGGAGATGTAACAATATCTTTTCACAAGCTATAAAAGCTGCAGGGCCCCCCCCCCCCTCCTCTCCCTTTTGTATAGGAAAAATGTGAGAAACTTTTAAACCCAGAGGCTGGGTACCTGAGAACTGCTGCAGTCCAGGGAATGAGCCCAGACCTGATATCTTCCCCCATCTCTTTCCCACCTTTTCTACGGGTTAACAAAGATAGAAAAGGTGGTGGCCTTGCTTAAACTACAAAAGCCACAGGGGCTTGGGCACTTCTCCCCTTGTAAAAGGAGGAAAAAAAGAACCTAATTTTAAACTGAAGCATCTAAAAAGCCCAATCTAACTATTTTACAAAGAAACAAACTAATAGGGAATATGAAAGTTGCAAAGGGTTGATATAAGTCACAGAAAGTCCATGTAAGTCACAGAAGGTCTATGCAAGTTAACAAAGGGACAAATGAAAAGGTCACAAAGCTCTCTTTGATTATTTTCAGAACCAATTTATTTCCCCACAAATGCCCCAGGTAAATACCTTATATTATAGTCCTTTACAAAGAAAAACTTGGTCAGTTTTCTGAGGACTCCGGCAAATTCATAAAGGGGTTTTAGTCACTTGACACTGACTTAAACTTAACTTGGAGTAATATACAAATTGTTCTCTTCCACTGCTATACTATAGAGGAAAAGCAGCATATAATAGAAGTTATAAATGCTTAAGTTAATAAATTAGCAGGTCATCATAGTCAGGATCACATGCACTGACCAAGGGGAGATACAATCCCAAATCAGAACCCTAATTAAGTATATCAAACTAAAACAAATAAATTATAAAAGGAAACTGCCAGACACATATAGATAAGGAAAAATGACTCCACCCAAGCAATGCCAAAAAAAACCCCTCAAAGTCCTGGGTGTCTATTTTACCCATAGGTCTAACTAGAATAAAAAGTAAACCTAAAGGAAAGGTTACAAGGTCACTTACCTTGAATTAAACCTATTTCTTTAAGTCCCCACAGGTACCTAATACCTGCTTTTGTGAACCCATCAAGGTGCTCAAGCTTCTCTTCAAGAAATAGAAACTTATTACAGATAAATAATATAATGACTGGGCATTGATATAATTGTCTTCCACTCCACTAACCTTCTTGTTAAATTTTTCAGCAATTCCCTGTCAAGATGATGACCCTTTGGGGATTACATCCCCTCCCCACTTTAGAAGATTCAACAAATGGCCGGCCTCTCTGTTCCAATCTTAAATCCTGTTTCCCCATCTCCCCTAAATCAGACAGGAAGAGGCTTCCATACCTTAAGGCAGGGTCTACCTTAACATCACAAAGCAATTATGGAAGATGGACCTTCCTCTCTCATCAGCCCTAAAAGATTTTAGGGATGGAAGTCTCTGAAGGAGGATATGGTACAGGGCAGCAAGAAGGTAGGAAAATTCCAGGGCAAGTAGAATAGGGAAACTGAGACAATAAAGTTAAAACAAGGCCAAACAGTGTGGGCAATTTGCAGCTAGCTTATAAATAACAAGCCATTATCTTCCCCAGCTAAGGACACATGAGATCAAATGGTTGAAAACCTCCCTACTATAGAATGCAGAAAAGGGGGTGGAGAATGGGATGGAGGAGGAGGAGTGGGGGGGGAGGGCATGCTTCATAAGCCAGCTGCATATATTTCCTTGCTTCTTTAATAAAGGTGTGTGCTTTAATTGCTTTAGTAAAATTGACTTCATCACAACACAATCATTTGGAATTTTCTCATTTAAATTCATTTATATGAGAAGACAAGAATCAAAGTTGGGGACAGCCACCTCCCTCTGACTCAGGGGACTATCTGATAACACCTCTCTGGTGTCTGTGAGAGGTGCCTCGAGCAACTCTAAGCCACCAAGGTTTTGGTAATATCGCTATTCAGCAATGAGTAATTAAGTAAACAGTACATATGTTTGTCTATAAATTTGTACATAGAACATTTCTCAAAGGATGCATAAGACACTATGTGGGATGGGCCAAATTCCCAGATGAACTCCCAGGTCCCATGTGCAACTCCAAGACAGGTTGAAATGTACTTTCTTTAAACAGAACAAAACATGGTTAACAGAGCATGATTAATATTTTTTATAATTATAGCTAATCCCCAATATTCTATTTTGCCCTTAAAAAAGAATAATCATGAGTCTTTATTAATGTATTTTAAAAATAAAAATGAGGCAAAAGAATCCTATACAATAAAAGCCTAATATGCTAAGTGTCTGACCATCCATTCGACCAGTTGCTGTGATGCATACTGAACACCAGGGGGCAGACGCTCCAACCAGTAGGGTAGCTTGCTGCTGGGTCTGGCTGATTGGAACTGGGTGAGACATACCCTGGAGCCTTTCTGAGGTCCCTCCCCAGCCTCTAAAATATTTCTTCTAATTAATTTCCTTTCAATGTGCACAAATCTGTGCACCAGGCCTCTAGTATTGTATATACCAGTAAAAGTGTCTTTGTTGATTGTGGCTTTGTGTATCTTTGTTGTTTGGTTTAATTTGTTTAAGGATGGGGCACATCCCACTTTGCTGGGGGCTCACCTGCTTGTGGCAGGGATTGCAGGAACTTCATGGCATCCATTGCCAAAAACTCTTAGCTAGTGAGAATTCTTGTCTTTGTGTCTGTAATGTAATTTGGGTTACTGATGTACTATCTTTTGGGGAATTAGTTTGCTCTTTGCCATTTTATGAACATAGGGACTCCTCTGCTGTGTGTGGGCTTTGTGCCACTTGAAATCAAACGTCATTTTGCTGTGCTGGGTTACTGTGAGATAAGATTCTACCTAACCAATGGAGACAGACACCAGGGGGGTGAGGGCATGAGTGTGGGGGTGGGGGGACAATGGGGAGATAAGGACACATATATAATAGCTTAATCAATAAAGAAAATAAAATTTAAAATAAAATTTAAATTTCTTTATTGATTAAGGTGTTACATATGTATCCTTATTCCCCTATTACACCCCCATCCCCCCACTCATGCCCTCATTCCCCTGTTGTCTGTGTCCATTGGTGAGGCCCATATGCATGCATACAAGTCCTTTGGTTGAAATTTCCCCCTTACCCCCACCCTCCCCTACCTTCCCTCCGAGGTTTGATGGTCTGATATATGTTTCTGTCTCTGGTACTGTTTTTGTTCATGAGTT
>JAPDVU010000160.1:7500-27578 GCA_026230045.1 Corynorhinus townsendii | reverse complement strand
AAGCGCACACACTCGGGGAAGAACCAAATCCCAGCAAACTGGGGCAGCCTCTACTCGGCTTAGACGCCACGACCAGGGGGCCAGGGGGGCTGCCGCCCAAGGCGCGCGGGAAGAGTGGGGAACAACCCCAAGACTCCAGAAGGGAACAGAAGAACTCCTCACTCGCGAGGGAAGCCAGCGGGCCCCCCACCTGAGCTGCAGGGGGCGGAGGCGGAGGCGGAGGCGGAGGGCGGAGCAAATTTGACCGCCCACCCTGTCCTTCGAGGCCTACCTCACCTATGACCAGCCTCCGCCAGGAAGAAGAGGAAGGGCGGAGAAGACCCGAGCCACCGCGCTGCAAGGAAAGAGTCTTGGCAAAGAGGACTCCACAGGCGCCAAGGCAGAGGCAGGCAAGTCCCAGAAGCCGCCGCCACGTGGAGCAGCCGCGGCCCCGCTCCCAGATGCTGCCCCCCTGCGCCCTGCGCGGCCCGCCTTGCCAGACCTGGGGCCAGGCCAGCCCAGTGACCCCCCACTTCCTGCCTTTCCAGTGACGGCCCTCCCTCCCACCGAGGCCAGGGCCCTGCCTGCACCTCGCCAAGAGGAGGGAGGCTGGGCTGGTGGGAAGTCAGGCCGAGCTCCGGGACGCAGGTGTTCTCTGCGTCCCAGGAGGGCCCACACGCAAGCAGAATGCTCACCTTGTCTGGAGCAGTGCGTCCAGACCCTGCAAAACAACGTCTACCTGCTCTCGAAGGCCAGAGGGGTCCCCGTGTTCTCTTCTCCAGCCGGTTTCTGGAGAGGGACGCCCTCCGAGCAGCTACCTCGCCTGGAGGAACACCATGGAGCACTGGCTGCAGACACAGATCCCTCATGAGAAGGAGCATTGTCAGCGCGCCTCGGAGGAGGAAGACACGCGGGAGGAACACCAGTCCCTGCGGGAGCCCCAAGAGCAGCAGGGGGCACAACAGGTCCTGCACATCAGCGCCAACCGGCCCAAGCACCCGCCCGCAACGATGGCTTTCTCTGACTCCTCTGAAACAGGAGCAGCAGCAGCTGCCCAGGAGAAAAAGTCCTGCCGGCCCCGTCCCCCACAACGGGCACCCCCGATGCTCCCTCGGACCCTGCAGTGGACACAGGGGGTCACCCCGTCCCTGGGAAGCAGGTGCGCAGCAGCCACAAGAAGCCTGTGAAGAAGATTGCACCGCTGATGGCCAAGTCCATCAGAGATTTCAAGAACAGGTTACTACCGACGATGAACCCAGGGCTTGCCCCGGACACGGGATGTGGAAGGAGGCCTGCCACGCACCATGAGGCAGTGGTCCTTCCACGGGAGACCAGCTTCTTTGGCTTTCTGGACACTTTTGGATGTGACTCTATCGTCTTCCAGGGTTGCGCCCTGTGCGCCTTCCTGCCAGCGCAGTCGCGAGAGTGCGTGCGCCCATGCATGCGCATACCACACCCAGAGAAGGATCCTGGACCCGCAGAGGACAAGGTTCAGCTCTAGTAGTATCTGGGTGGTGGCATGTGGTGTCCTTCTTTGAATTGACCGTGTTTCTACCTATCACGAGCTTACATTGGATGTCTGAGTCTGTAAGGAATCGTGCGTTATGGGAACTGCATTGTATACTGAGAGTAATGATGCGTCATTTCTCTGTCAGGAATTCTTAGGTGTGCTGGGGTCAGAGATTTCGGTACACCTTTCTAACCCACTGTGACGAGGGAAGAATACAGACTGCTCACCTCGATAAATGACCAGTAAGACAAGTGACTCTTGGGAGTTTGTAAGCCATCGTGCCTGGGAATCCATGCCCACAGCCCCTGGCCTCCCGCATGGAGAGTATGTGAGCATAAGTGTTTCTATGCTCGGCATGGAGAAGGCTCTGGAAGAATAGATGGATACGTACGATGGTTCAAGAGTGTATGGCCCATAACGTCAAATACACACATACACAAGCTCTTTGATGAAGGCTATTTCAACGATGGGATTTTTATACTCACAGATATAACTGTGCTGTGTGTGTAGAGAAGAGATGTGAGTGTAGTGAGTGTGTGTGTGTGAGTGGTGTGTGTGTGTGTGTAGTGTGTGTGTGTGTGTGTGTGTGTGGTGTGTGTGTGTGTGTGTGGTGTGAGTGTGTGTGATTATTACGGCTCATACATGTTTGTGTCATTTGAAGCCACTTTTCCTCAAGGACATTTGCCTACTTCTCAGGGGCTAAGAGTGCTGAGTAGTGTGCATTTGACAAGCTCACCCGGGCCAGTGTGCTCAGGGTTTGAGAATAAGCCCACACACCCAAGGGTCACAGGTTTGATTTCCATCAAAGGCATGTACCTGGGGTACAGGTTCAATCCTGAGCCCAGTATGGGCGGGACAATTGGGGAAGTCAATGACCAATCAATCTCTCTCTCTCATTTCACCCACTCTCCCTCCTTCCCACTCTTTCTAAAAACCAATGGGGAAAAAATATCTTCAGGTGAGGATTAACATAAAAAGACCAAAGAAAAATCAAACGTCAAGGTTGTACAGGTACAAATATTGTAGCCCAGGACCCAGCAAGGAAGGGAAGCCTGTAGGGGACCATAGGTAAAATCTGTGAAGGTGTCAGTCCTAGGAAGGAATACAGCAGAGACGCTGGCCTGGCTCAGGTTCCCATTCTCTGTGTGGCCCTCCCCCAAAAATCTCTGTCTGAAGTTGGATTGAGATGCAGCCCCCTGCAGGCACAGGGCAGAAACAAACCTAAATCCCCTCTACTGGAAGGCAGCATCACCCTTCATCTGCAGTTAGTTCTAAAAACACATGACCAACTACACTGCCCTGCACAGTCAAAAACATGAACAAACATAATGAATGAGAAACTTCAGTAATAATAACCTTCAAACATCAGGTATTGGAACTATCAGACACAGCCTTTCAAAGAACTATTTTAACCACTACCATTCCAATAGCTTATATTTGGAACATGTTTAACAAAACTCGCCTAAGACTTTTTGGTGGTCTGAATGGTGTCCCCCTCCCCAACAAATACGTTGAAGCCCTCACCCTGACTACTTGAGAATGGAACTGTATCGGAGATAGGACTTTCAGGAGCCGATTTACCTGAATTGACCCGGTTAGGGTGGGCCCTTCTCCAACAAGACTGGTGCTCCTTATAAGAAGAGGACCTGTGGACACGCAAAGAGATACCAGGGATGGTCTTCCATACAGGAAAGTCCACATGATGGACAACACAACAAGAAGGCAGGCGGCCATTTGCAAGCCAAGGAGAGAAGCCTTAGCAGACAGCAAACCTGCTGACACCTGGAGCTTGGACTTCTAGCTTCCAGAAGTGTGAGAAACTAAATTTATGTTGTTTAAGCCACTCCATCGGGTGCTTGGTTAGGCAGACCTAGCAAGCTAGTACAACTGCTCTGTTCAAAATGACGGAAATATCGCTAAGAGAAATTAAAGAAGATAGCAACGTTGACAATTGGGAAAAGCGATATTGTTAAGATGTTAACTCTCCTACAAGTTGACCTATAGATTTCACGGGATCGCGTTAAAAGCTCAACAGGTTTTTTCAATAAACTGAACATCTGACTACAAATTTTATCTGAAAAATTACAACAACCAAGAGAGCATTGAGAAAGAGTTAATTAGAGGAGTTACACTCTCAATTCTCAAGACTTAACCTAAAGCCACAGTAATTAAGATAGTTTGATGTTGGCATGTAGACAGACAAATACATTCATGGAACGGAATAGCGAATTTAGAAATAGGCCCACAAATATACGGTAATTTGAATTTTTTTTTTTTTTTACAATATTGGCTGCGTAATTCCAGTTATTAAAAAAAAAAAAAAGATGCTAAAGCCATAGACAGTTTGTCTTAGTGGAAAGGTCCCAGGTTCCGTTATGGTCAAGGTCATGATCGTGTTTGCAGGCTCTTTTCCTCACCTTGGTTGGATCACCTGCCGGAGGACAAGCGGTATTTCTCTCTGCCTTTCCCTGTCTTTCCCATTTTCTGTAAACATCAGTGGAGCTCTAGCCGGTTTTGTTCGGTGGATAGAGCGTCGGCCTGGGTACCAAAGGGTCCCGGGTTCCTTTCCTGTCAAGTGCACATGCCCAGGTCCTGGGGATCACAATGTGGGGCCTGCAGGAGGTGGCCAATCAATGATTCCAATCATGGATGTTGATCTCTCTCCCTCTCTCTCTTCCGATCTGAAATCAATGAAATTCTATTTTAAATAATAAAAATGAATGCAAAAATATCGCTGGGTGAGGATTTAAAAGAAAAAAATAGAAGAACGCTATTTCTGATTTTACTTCATTTGGATGAAAAACACGGTGTGTGCATTGGTGTGCATCTACACACACGGAAAAGATGTACAAGGATGCATGGAGAAACAGTGAGGTCCATCCCTGGTTAACACCTCCGTGGTTCTGAGTTGTGGGACTGTAGTGTTGTTATTTTACTTATTGTGTGGGTTACAGATCCTTTCCTCAAAATTGATTTATGACTCTGAGTAATCATGCGATGTCAAAATGGCCAATGGGGACTAATGAGAACATGGAAAACAATGAGAATGCTCAGGAGGTCTTGGGTGTCCTGGAGCCTAAGACTTGGGGGATCTGTAACACCCAGAATGACAGGGGAAATACAGACTGCTAGGTGAATAACGTTACGACAAGGGGAAGTCTAAGGGGAAAACTCAAAAGGCCTGGCTATAGAATAGCTCAAGACACCAAATAACTTCACGGAGA
Source organism: Corynorhinus townsendii (assembly GCA_026230045.1). Classification (NCBI taxonomy): domain Eukaryota; kingdom Metazoa; phylum Chordata; class Mammalia; order Chiroptera; family Vespertilionidae; genus Corynorhinus; species Corynorhinus townsendii. The sequence goes on along the minus strand of JAPDVU010000160.1, from coordinate 22,865 downwards.
AACAAATCATGGCGGAGCAACCACGGAGCCTCCCCGATTTGTCCAAGAGGTCAGAACAGGTTCATCCCTGGGCATCAGGCTGTCCTCTAATGAGTTCCTCACTAGCCAAAGAGATGGAGGAAGTGTGGAGACCGTGGAGGTGTTCTTTGGGGGCAGTAATCACAAAGTTAATGAAACTGCGTCCTTCTAGGGTGAAGGTAAGTGCCCTCAAGAACACCCGAGCGTCTAGGGCTGATCTGAGTGAGGCCCGACTGCTGATGTTCGGGTCATCAGAGCTACAAGGTCATTCAGCCATTCATTGCACAAGAACTGATGGAGGCCTCGGTCACACCCTGCTCTGCGGGCGCCCCCAGACACAAGGGTCTATTCCTGCCCCGGTAGGGCTAAGCTGGTTGAGTGCGCACAGCTGGGTTTCTCTCTCTAGGCTCCCACTCTTCACCCTGTTCAGAAGGGTAGGCTCACACTGGACCTAAGCTTCTTCAAGTCCAGCTTGCCCTCTTCCTGTTCCGTGACCTGCGTATGCCAATTAATTTCGCCTCCCTCCTCGCCTCAGTTTCCTCCTCCTGAAGACGGAATTAAGGTAACCCACCCTATGGCCCGGTTCCCACCACAAAGGAAGCCCTCAAGGTGTCATTGGCCCCTGGTTCACCCCAGGGAGGGGCCAAACTCCGCCCCTGATCCTGGGCACGCCTGGCCCCACCCTCCACGCGAGGCCTTAAAGAAAGACCTGCTGGGCCTTGGCGGGGGCCATTCTGCTGGAGACTGAGCAGCGACACGGTCGCAAGTGCGAGCGCGGGCCTATCAGCAAGCCTTGCCCGGGACTGGGTGCAAGAAGCTGGTTCCCAGGGAAGGACGTCCTGGGAGGAGAGGCATTCCGGACCCCCTCCCCCTCCACGCCCCGTGTCTCTCCAACTGGAGGAGCAGCTGGAGGGAAACCCCCGTGCTTCCCGCGGCCCATCCCGCAGCTTCTAGCGCCCACGGAGGAAGCACACAGCGCCCTCGCCACTCGAGAGGTCCATCCAAGGGCCCCACTTTCGTGAGGGGACTGGGGAGAGAAGGGCCGGCCAGCGAGAGCCTTCTGGCGGCGGAGGCCCGTCCCTTCCAGGGGCGGCAGGTGCTCCTCGGATGTCTGGGGCCCATCACCGGGCCCTGGCCCGGGCCCCCGAGGCCCCTCAGAGGCCGGCACAAGGCCGCCTGGCAGCCCCCCCGCACAGGCACCTGGGGGCACCCCAGGGGAGAGGGGCTGTGAGTCAGCCAGGGGAGCACCCGCCTTCCCACAAGGACAACCCCCCGCTGAGGGCCCAGGGCCAGGAGGAGCCCTCTGCTGGGATCCCCCAGAGACCTCGCCAGGCCTTCGCCAGGGACAACAGCCCAGCGCCTCTCTGCCCACGAGGACCCGGGGGAAAGCTGTCCTCTTCTGGCCTCAAGAAGGGGAAGGAGAGAGAGCGCCGCAGCTTCCAGAAGTCTGAGCCTCCATCCGAGGGGCCTGCACACAACCCCAAGCCCGAGAAGAAGCGAAAGCGCACACACTCGGGGAAGAACCAATCCCGCAAACTGGGGCAGCCTCTACTCGGCTTAGACGCCCGACAGGGGCCAGGGGGGCTGCCGCCCAAGGCGAGCGGGAAGGTGGGGAACAACCCCAAGACTCCAGAAGGGAACAGAAGAACTCCTCACTCGCGAGGGAAGCCAGCGGGCCCCCCACCTGAGCTGCAGGGGGCGGAGGCGGAGGCGGAGGCGGAGGCGGAGCAATTTGACCCGCCCACCCTGTCCTTCGAGGCCTACCTCACCTATGACCAGCCTCCCGCCAGGAAGAAGAGGAAGGGCGGGAAGACCCGAGCCACCGCGCTGCAAGGAAAGAGTCTTGGCAAAGAGGACTCCACAGGCGCCAAGGCAGAGGCAGGCAAGTCCCAGAAGCCGCCGCCACGTGGAGCAGCCGCGGCCCCGCTCCCAGTGCTGCCCCCTGCCCCTGCGCGGCCCGCCTTGCCAGACCTGGGGCCAGGCCAGCCCAGTGACCCCCCACTTCCTGCCTTTCCAGTGACGGCCTCCCTCCCACCGAGGCCCAGGGCCCTGCCTGCACCTCGCCAAGAGGAGGGAGCTGGGCTGGTGGGAATCAGGCCGAGCTCCGGGACGCAGGTGTTCTCTGCGCCCAGGAGGGCCACACGCAGCAGAATGCTCACCTTGCTGGAGCAGTGCGTCCAGACCCTGCAAAACAACGTCTACCTGCTCTCGAAGGCCAGAGGGGTCCCGTGTTCTCTTCTCCAGCCGGTTTTGGAGAGGGACGCCCCCGAGCAGCTACCTCGCCTGGAGGAACACCATGGAGCACTGGCTGCAGACACAGATCCCTCATGGAAGGAGCATTGTCAGCGCGCCTCGGAGGAGGAAGACACGCGGGAGGAACACCAGTCCCTGCGGGAGCCCCAAGAGCAGCAGGGGGCACAACAGGTCCTGCACATCAGCGCCAACCGGCCCAAGCACCCGCCCGCAACGATGGCTTTCTCTGACTCCTCTGAAACAGGAGCAGCAGCAGCTGCCCAGGAAAAAGTCCTGCCGGCCCCGTCCCCCACAACGGGCACCCCCGATGCTCCCTCGGACCCTGCCAGTGGACACAGGGGTCACCCCGTCCCTGGGAAGCAGGTGCGCAGCAGCCACAAGAAGCCTGTGAAGAAGATTGCACCGCTGATGGCCAAGTCCATCAGAGATTTCAAGAACAGGTACTACCGACGATGAACCCAGGGCTTGCCCCGGACACGGGATGTGGAAGGAGGCCTGCCAGCACCATGAGGCAGTGGTCCTTCCACGGGAGACCAGCTTCTTTGGCTTTCTGGACACTTTTGGATGTGACTCCTATCGTCTTCCAGGGTTGCGCCTGTGCGCCTTCCTGCCAGCGCAGTCGCGAGAGTGCGTGCGCCCATGCATGCGCATACCACACCCAGAGAAGGATCTGGACCCGCAGAGGACAAGGTTCAGCTCTAGTGTATCTGGGTGGTGGCATGTGGTGTCCTTCTTTGATTGACCGTGTTTCTTACCTATCACGTGCTTACATTGGATGTCTGAGTCTGTAAGGAATCGTGCGTTATGGGAACTGCATTGTATACTGAGAGTAATGATGCGTCATTTCTGTCAGGAATTCTTAGGTGTGATGGGGTCAGAGATTTGGTACACCTTTCTAACCCACTGTGACGAGGGAAATACAGACTGCTCACCTCGATAAATGACAGTAAGACAAGTGACTCTTGGAGTTTGTAAGCATCGTGCCTGGGAATCCATGGCCCCACAGCCCCTGCCTCCCGCATGGAGAGTATGTGTGCATATGTGTTTCTATGCTGGCATGGAGAAGGCTCTGGAAGAATAGATGGATACGTACGATGGTTCAAGAGTGTATGCCCATACGTCAAATACACACATACACAAGCTCTTTGATGAAGCAATTTCAACGATGGGATTTTTATACTCCAGATATAACTGTGTGTGTGTGTGAGAGAGTATGTGAGTGTGTGAGTGTGTGTGTGTGTGTGTGTGTGTGTGAGTGTGTGTGTGTGTGTGTGTGTGTGTGTGTGTGGTGTGTGTGTGTGTGTGTGTGTGAGTGTGTGTGTTTATTACGGCTCATACATGTTTGTGTCATTTGAAGCCACTTTTCCTCAAGGACATTTGCCTACTTCTCAGGGGCTAAGATGCTGAGTAGTGTGCATTTGACAAGCTCACCCGGGCCAGTGTGCTCAGGGTTTGAGAATAAGCCCACACACCCAAGGGTCACAGGTTTGATTTCCATCAAAGGCATGTACCTGGGGTACAGGTTCAATCCTGAGCCCAGTATGGGCGGGACAATTGGGGAAGTCAATGACCAATCAATCTCTCTCTCTCATTTCACCCACTCTCCCTCCTTCCCACTCTTTCTAAAAACCAATGGGGAAAAAATATCTTCAGGTGAGGATTAACATAAAAAGACCAAAGAAAAATCAAACGTCAAGGTTGTACAGGTACAAATATTGTAGCCCAGGACCCAGCAAGGAAGGGAAGCCTGTAGGGGACCATAGGTAAAATCTGTGAAGGTGTCAGTCCTAGGAAGGAATACAGCAGAGACGCTGGCCTGGCTCAGGTTCCCATTCTCTGTGTGGCCCTCCCCCAAAAATCTCTGTCTGAAGTTGGATTGAGATGCAGCCCCCTGCAGGCACAGGGCAGAAACAAACCTAAATCCCCTCTACTGGAAGGCAGCATCACCCTTCATCTGCAGTTAGTTCTAAAAACACATGACCAACTACACTGCCCTGCACAGTCAAAAACATGAACAACATAATGAATGAGAAACTTCAGTAATAATAACCTTCAAACATCAGGTATTGGAACTATCAGACACAGCCTTTCAAAGAACTATTTTAACCACTACCATTCCAATAGCTTATATTTGGAACATGTTTAACAAAACTCGCCTAAGACTTTTTGGTGGTCTGAATGGTGTCCCCCTCCCCAACAAATACGTTGAAGCCCTCACCCTGACTACTTGAGAATGGAACTGTATCGGAGATAGGACTTTCAGGAGCCGATTTACCTGAATTGACCCGGTTAGGGTGGGCCCTTCTCCAACAAGACTGGTGCTCCTTATAAGAAGAGGACCTGTGGACACGCAAAGAGATACCAGGGATGGTCTTCCATACAGGAAAGTCCACATGATGGACAACACAACAAGAAGGCAGGCGGCCATTTGCAAGCCAAGGAGAGAAGCCTTAGCAGACAGCAAACCTGCTGACACCTGGAGCTTGGACTTCTAGCTTCCAGAAGTGTGAGAAACTAAATTTATGTTGTTTAAGCCACTCCATCGGGTGCTTGGTTAGGCAGACCTAGCAAGCTAGTACAACTGCTCTGTTCAAAATGACGGAAATATCGCTAAGAGAAATTAAAGAAGATAGCAACGTTGACAATTGGGAAAAGCGATATTGTTAAGATGTTAACTCTCCTACAAGTTGACCTATAGATTTCACGGGATCGCGTTAAAAGCTCAACAGGTTTTTTCAATAAACTGAACATCTGACTACAAATTTTATCTGAAAAATTACAACAACCAAGAGAGCATTGAGAAAGAGTTAATTAGAGGAGTTACACTCTCAATTCTCAAGACTTAACCTAAAGCCACAGTAATTAAGATAGTTTGATGTTGGCATGTAGACAGACAAATACATTCATGGAACGGAATAGCGAATTTAGAAATAGGCCCACAAATATACGGTAATTTGAATTTTTTTTTTTTTTTACAATATTGGCTGCGTAATTCCAGTTATTAAAAAAAAAAAAAAGATGCTAAAGCCATAGACAGTTTGTCTTAGTGGAAAGGTCCCAGGTTCCGTTATGGTCAAGGTCATGATCGTGTTTGCAGGCTCTTTTCCTCACCTTGGTTGGATCACCTGCCGGAGGACAAGCGGTATTTCTCTCTGCCTTTCCCTGTCTTTCCCATTTTCTGTAAACATCAGTGGAGCTCTAGCCGGTTTTGTTCGGTGGATAGAGCGTCGGCCTGGGTACCAAAGGGTCCCGGGTTCCTTTCCTGTCAAGTGCACATGCCCAGGTCCTGGGGATCACAATGTGGGGCCTGCAGGAGGTGGCCAATCAATGATTCCAATCATGGATGTTGATCTCTCTCCCTCTCTCTCTTCCGATCTGAAATCAATGAAATTCTATTTTAAATAATAAAAATGAATGCAAAAATATCGCTGGGTGAGGATTTAAAAGAAAAAAATAGAAGAACGCTATTTCTGATTTTACTTCATTTGGATGAAAAACACGGTGTGTGCATTGGTGTGCATCTACACACACGGAAAAGATGTACAAGGATGCATGGAGAAACAGTGAGGTCCATCCCTGGTTAACACCTCCGTGGTTCTGAGTTGTGGGACTGTAGTGTTGTTATTTTACTTATTGTGTGGGTTACAGATCCTTTCCTCAAAATTGATTTATGACTCTGAGTAATCATGCGATGTCAAAATGGCCAATGGGGACTAATGAGAACATGGAAAACAATGAGAATGCTCAGGAGGTCTTGGGTGTCCTGGAGCCTAAGACTTGGGGGATCTGTAACACCCAGAATGACAGGGGAAATACAGACTGCTAGGTGAATAACGTTACGACAAGGGGAAGTCTAAGGGGAAAACTCAAAAGGCCTGGCTATAGAATAGCTCAAGACACCAAATAACTTCACGGAGAAACAAATCATGGCGGAGCAACCACGGAGCCTCCCCGATTTGTCCAAGAGGTCAGAACAGGTTCATCCCTGGGCATCAGGCTGTCCTCTAATGAGTTCCTCACTAGCCAAAGAGATGGAGGAAGTGTGGAGACCGTGGAGGTGTTCTTTGGGGGCAGTAATCACAAAGTTAATGAAACTGCGTCCTTCTAGGGTGAAGGTAAGTGCCCTCAAGAACACCCGAGCGTCTAGGGCTGATCTGAGTGAGGCCCGACTGCTGATGTTCGGGTCATCAGAGCTACAAGGTCATTCAGCCATTCATTGCACAAGAACTGATGGAGGCCTCGGTCACACCCTGCTCTGCGGGCGCCCCCAGACACAAGGGTCTATTCCTGCCCCGGTAGGGCTAAGCTGGTTGAGTGCGCACAGCTGGGTTTCTCTCTCTAGGCTCCCACTCTTCACCCTGTTCAGAAGGGTAGGCTCACACTGGACCTAAGCTTCTTCAAGTCCAGCTTGCCCTCTTCCTGTTCCGTGACCTGCGTATGCCAATTAATTTCGCCTCCCTCCTCGCCTCAGTTTCCTCCTCCTGAAGACGGAATTAAGGTAACCCACCCTATGGCCCGGTTCCCACCACAAAGGAAGCCCTCAAGGTGTCATTGGCCCCTGGTTCACCCCAGGGAGGGGCCAAACTCCGCCCCTGATCCTGGGCACGCCTGGCCCCACCCTCCACGCGAGGCCTTAAAGAAAGACCTGCTGGGCCTTGGCGGGGGCCATTCTGCTGGAGACTGAGCAGCGACACGGTCGCAAGTGCGAGCGCGGGCCTATCAGCAAGCCTTGCCCGGGACTGGGTGCAAGAAGCTGGTTCCCAGGGAAGGACGTCCTGGGAGGAGAGGCATTCCGGACCCCCTCCCCCTCCACGCCCCGTGTCTCTCCAACTGGAGGAGCAGCTGGAGGGAAACCCCCGTGCTTCCCGCGGCCCATCCCGCAGCTTCTAGCGCCCACGGAGGAAGCACACAGCGCCCTCGCCACTCGAGAGGTCCATCCAAGGGCCCCACTTTCGTGAGGGGACTGGGGAGAGAAGGGCCGGCCAGCGAGAGCCTTCTGGCGGCGGAGGCCCGTCCCTTCCAGGGGCGGCAGGTGCTCCTCGGATGTCTGGGGCCCATCACCGGGCCCTGGCCCGGGCCCCCGAGGCCCCTCAGAGGCCGGCACAAGGCCGCCTGGCAGCCCCCCCGCACAGGCACCTGGGGGCACCCCAGGGGAGAGGGGCTGTGAGTCAGCCAGGGGAGCACCCGCCTTCCCACAAGGACAACCCCCCGCTGAGGGCCCAGGGCCAGGAGGAGCCCTCTGCTGGGATCCCCCAGAGACCTCGCCAGGCCTTCGCCAGGGACAACAGCCCAGCGCCTCTCTGCCCACGAGGACCCGGGGGAAAGCTGTCCTCTTCTGGCCTCAAGAAGGGGAAGGAGAGAGAGCGCCGCAGCTTCCAGAAGTCTGAGCCTCCATCCGAGGGGCCTGCACACAACCCCAAGCCCGAGAAGAAGCGAAAGCGCACACACTCGGGGAAGAACCAATCCCGCAAACTGGGGCAGCCTCTACTCGGCTTAGACGCCCGACAGGGGCCAGGGGGGCTGCCGCCCAAGGCGAGCGGGAAGGTGGGGAACAACCCCAAGACTCCAGAAGGGAACAGAAGAACTCCTCACTCGCGAGGGAAGCCAGCGGGCCCCCCACCTGAGCTGCAGGGGGCGGAGGCGGAGGCGGAGGCGGAGGCGGAGCAATTTGACCCGCCCACCCTGTCCTTCGAGGCCTACCTCACCTATGACCAGCCTCCCGCCAGGAAGAAGAGGAAGGGCGGGAAGACCCGAGCCACCGCGCTGCAAGGAAAGAGTCTTGGCAAAGAGGACTCCACAGGCGCCAAGGCAGAGGCAGGCAAGTCCCAGAAGCCGCCGCCACGTGGAGCAGCCGCGGCCCCGCTCCCAGTGCTGCCCCCTGCCCCTGCGCGGCCCGCCTTGCCAGACCTGGGGCCAGGCCAGCCCAGTGACCCCCCACTTCCTGCCTTTCCAGTGACGGCCTCCCTCCCACCGAGGCCCAGGGCCCTGCCTGCACCTCGCCAAGAGGAGGGAGCTGGGCTGGTGGGAATCAGGCCGAGCTCCGGGACGCAGGTGTTCTCTGCGCCCAGGAGGGCCACACGCAGCAGAATGCTCACCTTGCTGGAGCAGTGCGTCCAGACCCTGCAAAACAACGTCTACCTGCTCTCGAAGGCCAGAGGGGTCCCGTGTTCTCTTCTCCAGCCGGTTTTGGAGAGGGACGCCCCCGAGCAGCTACCTCGCCTGGAGGAACACCATGGAGCACTGGCTGCAGACACAGATCCCTCATGGAAGGAGCATTGTCAGCGCGCCTCGGAGGAGGAAGACACGCGGGAGGAACACCAGTCCCTGCGGGAGCCCCAAGAGCAGCAGGGGGCACAACAGGTCCTGCACATCAGCGCCAACCGGCCCAAGCACCCGCCCGCAACGATGGCTTTCTCTGACTCCTCTGAAACAGGAGCAGCAGCAGCTGCCCAGGAAAAAGTCCTGCCGGCCCCGTCCCCCACAACGGGCACCCCCGATGCTCCCTCGGACCCTGCCAGTGGACACAGGGGTCACCCCGTCCCTGGGAAGCAGGTGCGCAGCAGCCACAAGAAGCCTGTGAAGAAGATTGCACCGCTGATGGCCAAGTCCATCAGAGATTTCAAGAACAGGTACTACCGACGATGAACCCAGGGCTTGCCCCGGACACGGGATGTGGAAGGAGGCCTGCCAGCACCATGAGGCAGTGGTCCTTCCACGGGAGACCAGCTTCTTTGGCTTTCTGGACACTTTTGGATGTGACTCCTATCGTCTTCCAGGGTTGCGCCTGTGCGCCTTCCTGCCAGCGCAGTCGCGAGAGTGCGTGCGCCCATGCATGCGCATACCACACCCAGAGAAGGATCTGGACCCGCAGAGGACAAGGTTCAGCTCTAGTGTATCTGGGTGGTGGCATGTGGTGTCCTTCTTTGATTGACCGTGTTTCTTACCTATCACGTGCTTACATTGGATGTCTGAGTCTGTAAGGAATCGTGCGTTATGGGAACTGCATTGTATACTGAGAGTAATGATGCGTCATTTCTGTCAGGAATTCTTAGGTGTGATGGGGTCAGAGATTTGGTACACCTTTCTAACCCACTGTGACGAGGGAAATACAGACTGCTCACCTCGATAAATGACAGTAAGACAAGTGACTCTTGGAGTTTGTAAGCATCGTGCCTGGGAATCCATGGCCCCACAGCCCCTGCCTCCCGCATGGAGAGTATGTGTGCATATGTGTTTCTATGCTGGCATGGAGAAGGCTCTGGAAGAATAGATGGATACGTACGATGGTTCAAGAGTGTATGCCCATACGTCAAATACACACATACACAAGCTCTTTGATGAAGCTATTTCAACGATGGGATTTTTATACTCCAGATATAACTGTGTGTGTGTGTGAGAGAGTATGTGAGTGTGTGAGTGTGTGTGTGTGTGTGTGTGTGTGTGAGTGTGTGTGTGTGTGTGTGTGTGTGTGTGTGTGGTGTGTGTGTGTGTGTGTGTGTGAGTGTGTGTGTTTATTACGGCTCATACATGTTTGTGTCATTTGAAGCCACTTTTCCTCAAGGACATTTGCCTACTTCTCAGGGGCTAAGATGCTGAGTAGTGTGCATTTGACAAGCTCACCCGGGCCAGTGTGCTCAGGGTTTGAGAATAAGCCCACACACCCAAGGGTCACAGGTTTGATTTCCATCAAAGGCATGTACCTGGGGTACAGGTTCAATCCTGAGCCCAGTATGGGCGGGACAATTGGGGAAGTCAATGACCAATCAATCTCTCTCTCTCATTTCACCCACTCTCCCTCCTTCCCACTCTTTCTAAAAACCAATGGGGAAAAAATATCTTCAGGTGAGGATTAACATAAAAAGACCAAAGAAAAATCAAACGTCAAGGTTGTACAGGTACAAATATTGTAGCCCAGGACCCAGCAAGGAAGGGAAGCCTGTAGGGGACCATAGGTAAAATCTGTGAAGGTGTCAGTCCTAGGAAGGAATACAGCAGAGACGCTGGCCTGGCTCAGGTTCCCATTCTCTGTGTGGCCCTCCCCCAAAAATCTCTGTCTGAAGTTGGATTGAGATGCAGCCCCCTGCAGGCACAGGGCAGAAACAAACCTAAATCCCCTCTACTGGAAGGCAGCATCACCCTTCATCTGCAGTTAGTTCTAAAAACACATGACCAACTACACTGCCCTGCACAGTCAAAAACATGAACAACATAATGAATGAGAAACTTCAGTAATAATAACCTTCAAACATCAGGTATTGGAACTATCAGACACAGCCTTTCAAAGAACTATTTTAACCACTACCATTCCAATAGCTTATATTTGGAACATGTTTAACAAAACTCGCCTAAGACTTTTTGGTGGTCTGAATGGTGTCCCCCTCCCCAACAAATACGTTGAAGCCCTCACCCTGACTACTTGAGAATGGAACTGTATCGGAGATAGGACTTTCAGGAGCCGATTTACCTGAATTGACCCGGTTAGGGTGGGCCCTTCTCCAACAAGACTGGTGCTCCTTATAAGAAGAGGACCTGTGGACACGCAAAGAGATACCAGGGATGGTCTTCCATACAGGAAAGTCCACATGATGGACAACACAACAAGAAGGCAGGCGGCCATTTGCAAGCCAAGGAGAGAAGCCTTAGCAGACAGCAAACCTGCTGACACCTGGAGCTTGGACTTCTAGCTTCCAGAAGTGTGAGAAACTAAATTTATGTTGTTTAAGCCACTCCATCGGGTGCTTGGTTAGGCAGACCTAGCAAGCTAGTACAACTGCTCTGTTCAAAATGACGGAAATATCGCTAAGAGAAATTAAAGAAGATAGCAACGTTGACAATTGGGAAAAGCGATATTGTTAAGATGTTAACTCTCCTACAAGTTGACCTATAGATTTCACGGGATCGCGTTAAAAGCTCAACAGGTTTTTTCAATAAACTGAACATCTGACTACAAATTTTATCTGAAAAATTACAACAACCAAGAGAGCATTGAGAAAGAGTTAATTAGAGGAGTTACACTCTCAATTCTCAAGACTTAACCTAAAGCCACAGTAATTAAGATAGTTTGATGTTGGCATGTAGACAGACAAATACATTCATGGAACGGAATAGCGAATTTAGAAATAGGCCCACAAATATACGGTAATTTGAATTTTTTTTTTTTTTTACAATATTGGCTGCGTAATTCCAGTTATTAAAAAAAAAAAAAAGATGCTAAAGCCATAGACAGTTTGTCTTAGTGGAAAGGTCCCAGGTTCCGTTATGGTCAAGGTCATGATCGTGTTTGCAGGCTCTTTTCCTCACCTTGGTTGGATCACCTGCCGGAGGACAAGCGGTATTTCTCTCTGCCTTTCCCTGTCTTTCCCATTTTCTGTAAACATCAGTGGAGCTCTAGCCGGTTTTGTTCGGTGGATAGAGCGTCGGCCTGGGTACCAAAGGGTCCCGGGTTCCTTTCCTGTCAAGTGCACATGCCCAGGTCCTGGGGATCACAATGTGGGGCCTGCAGGAGGTGGCCAATCAATGATTCCAATCATGGATGTTGATCTCTCTCCCTCTCTCTCTTCCGATCTGAAATCAATGAAATTCTATTTTAAATAATAAAAATGAATGCAAAAATATCGCTGGGTGAGGATTTAAAAGAAAAAAATAGAAGAACGCTATTTCTGATTTTACTTCATTTGGATGAAAAACACGGTGTGTGCATTGGTGTGCATCTACACACACGGAAAAGATGTACAAGGATGCATGGAGAAACAGTGAGGTCCATCCCTGGTTAACACCTCCGTGGTTCTGAGTTGTGGGACTGTAGTGTTGTTATTTTACTTATTGTGTGGGTTACAGATCCTTTCCTCAAAATTGATTTATGACTCTGAGTAATCATGCGATGTCAAAATGGCCAATGGGGACTAATGAGAACATGGAAAACAATGAGAATGCTCAGGAGGTCTTGGGTGTCCTGGAGCCTAAGACTTGGGGGATCTGTAACACCCAGAATGACAGGGGAAATACAGACTGCTAGGTGAATAACGTTACGACAAGGGGAAGTCTAAGGGGAAAACTCAAAAGGCCTGGCTATAGAATAGCTCAAGACACCAAATAACTTCACGGAGAAACAAATCATGGCGGAGCAACCACGGAGCCTCCCCGATTTGTCCAAGAGGTCAGAACAGGTTCATCCCTGGGCATCAGGCTGTCCTCTAATGAGTTCCTCACTAGCCAAAGAGATGGAGGAAGTGTGGAGACCGTGGAGGTGTTCTTTGGGGGCAGTAATCACAAAGTTAATGAAACTGCGTCCTTCTAGGGTGAAGGTAAGTGCCCTCAAGAACACCCGAGCGTCTAGGGCTGATCTGAGTGAGGCCCGACTGCTGATGTTCGGGTCATCAGAGCTACAAGGTCATTCAGCCATTCATTGCACAAGAACTGATGGAGGCCTCGGTCACACCCTGCTCTGCGGGCGCCCCCAGACACAAGGGTCTATTCCTGCCCCGGTAGGGCTAAGCTGGTTGAGTGCGCACAGCTGGGTTTCTCTCTCTAGGCTCCCACTCTTCACCCTGTTCAGAAGGGTAGGCTCACACTGGACCTAAGCTTCTTCAAGTCCAGCTTGCCCTCTTCCTGTTCCGTGACCTGCGTATGCCAATTAATTTCGCCTCCCTCCTCGCCTCAGTTTCCTCCTCCTGAAGACGGAATTAAGGTAACCCACCCTATGGCCCGGTTCCCACCACAAAGGAAGCCCTCAAGGTGTCATTGGCCCCTGGTTCACCCCAGGGAGGGGCCAAACTCCGCCCCTGATCCTGGGCACGCCTGGCCCCACCCTCCACGCGAGGCCTTAAAGAAAGACCTGCTGGGCCTTGGCGGGGGCCATTCTGCTGGAGACTGAGCAGCGACACGGTCGCAAGTGCGAGCGCGGGCCTATCAGCAAGCCTTGCCCGGGACTGGGTGCAAGAAGCTGGTTCCCAGGGAAGGACGTCCTGGGAGGAGAGGCATTCCGGACCCCCTCCCCCTCCACGCCCCGTGTCTCTCCAACTGGAGGAGCAGCTGGAGGGAAACCCCCGTGCTTCCCGCGGCCCATCCCGCAGCTTCTAGCGCCCACGGAGGAAGCACACAGCGCCCTCGCCACTCGAGAGGTCCATCCAAGGGCCCCACTTTCGTGAGGGGACTGGGGAGAGAAGGGCCGGCCAGCGAGAGCCTTCTGGCGGCGGAGGCCCGTCCCTTCCAGGGGCGGCAGGTGCTCCTCGGATGTCTGGGGCCCATCACCGGGCCCTGGCCCGGGCCCCCGAGGCCCCTCAGAGGCCGGCACAAGGCCGCCTGGCAGCCCCCCCGCACAGGCACCTGGGGGCACCCCAGGGGAGAGGGGCTGTGAGTCAGCCAGGGGAGCACCCGCCTTCCCACAAGGACAACCCCCCGCTGAGGGCCCAGGGCCAGGAGGAGCCCTCTGCTGGGATCCCCCAGAGACCTCGCCAGGCCTTCGCCAGGGACAACAGCCCAGCGCCTCTCTGCCCACGAGGACCCGGGGGAAAGCTGTCCTCTTCTGGCCTCAAGAAGGGGAAGGAGAGAGAGCGCCGCAGCTTCCAGAAGTCTGAGCCTCCATCCGAGGGGCCTGCACACAACCCCAAGCCCGAGAAGAAGCGAAAGCGCACACACTCGGGGAAGAACCAATCCCGCAAACTGGGGCAGCCTCTACTCGGCTTAGACGCCCGACAGGGGCCAGGGGGGCTGCCGCCCAAGGCGAGCGGGAAGGTGGGGAACAACCCCAAGACTCCAGAAGGGAACAGAAGAACTCCTCACTCGCGAGGGAAGCCAGCGGGCCCCCCACCTGAGCTGCAGGGGGCGGAGGCGGAGGCGGAGGCGGAGGCGGAGCAATTTGACCCGCCCACCCTGTCCTTCGAGGCCTACCTCACCTATGACCAGCCTCCCGCCAGGAAGAAGAGGAAGGGCGGGAAGACCCGAGCCACCGCGCTGCAAGGAAAGAGTCTTGGCAAAGAGGACTCCACAGGCGCCAAGGCAGAGGCAGGCAAGTCCCAGAAGCCGCCGCCACGTGGAGCAGCCGCGGCCCCGCTCCCAGTGCTGCCCCCTGCCCCTGCGCGGCCCGCCTTGCCAGACCTGGGGCCAGGCCAGCCCAGTGACCCCCCACTTCCTGCCTTTCCAGTGACGGCCTCCCTCCCACCGAGGCCCAGGGCCCTGCCTGCACCTCGCCAAGAGGAGGGAGCTGGGCTGGTGGGAATCAGGCCGAGCTCCGGGACGCAGGTGTTCTCTGCGCCCAGGAGGGCCACACGCAGCAGAATGCTCACCTTGCTGGAGCAGTGCGTCCAGACCCTGCAAAACAACGTCTACCTGCTCTCGAAGGCCAGAGGGGTCCCGTGTTCTCTTCTCCAGCCGGTTTTGGAGAGGGACGCCCCCGAGCAGCTACCTCGCCTGGAGGAACACCATGGAGCACTGGCTGCAGACACAGATCCCTCATGGAAGGAGCATTGTCAGCGCGCCTCGGAGGAGGAAGACACGCGGGAGGAACACCAGTCCCTGCGGGAGCCCCAAGAGCAGCAGGGGGCACAACAGGTCCTGCACATCAGCGCCAACCGGCCCAAGCACCCGCCCGCAACGATGGCTTTCTCTGACTCCTCTGAAACAGGAGCAGCAGCAGCTGCCCAGGAAAAAGTCCTGCCGGCCCCGTCCCCCACAACGGGCACCCCCGATGCTCCCTCGGACCCTGCCAGTGGACACAGGGGTCACCCCGTCCCTGGGAAGCAGGTGCGCAGCAGCCACAAGAAGCCTGTGAAGAAGATTGCACCGCTGATGGCCAAGTCCATCAGAGATTTCAAGAACAGGTACTACCGACGATGAACCCAGGGCTTGCCCCGGACACGGGATGTGGAAGGAGGCCTGCCAGCACCATGAGGCAGTGGTCCTTCCACGGGAGACCAGCTTCTTTGGCTTTCTGGACACTTTTGGATGTGACTCCTATCGTCTTCCAGGGTTGCGCCTGTGCGCCTTCCTGCCAGCGCAGTCGCGAGAGTGCGTGCGCCCATGCATGCGCATACCACACCCAGAGAAGGATCTGGACCCGCAGAGGACAAGGTTCAGCTCTAGTGTATCTGGGTGGT